>OU342736.1:36209108-36357844 GCA_910589765.1 Avena atlantica
GATCCTATGAAATAATATCACCTAACATATATGGAATAAAAGCCTTGCTAATTAAAGAAAAGAAAAAGGTGAAAAAGTTCTTTGCCGTGTGTTTGTGGGATAGAGACACACGGCAAAGGACCTTTGCCGTGTGTTTGAAGGCCACAGGCACACGGCAAAGGACATCTTTGCCGTGTGCTTTGTCCTTTGCCGTGTGTCTCATGCTATTTTCTAATTTTCTTTTTATTTTTTCTTTCAAATGATTTAACTTTTTGTTGCCTATTTGTTAGTATTCAGACCATGGAAACACTAACTTTGCAATAGACCATAAGGTTCTAGAGGATGCTGAACTTCATTTCCATTAGGTAGACGATCCGAGGCCCGCAGATCATCAGGGTTTCGCCGGTGGAAGTCCGGAAGAACGTCGGAATCATCTGAAAACTTGCATGTGTCCCTAGCATATGTGTGTGAGTGTGGTGCAAGGTTGGTATAGGTGATTGCATGTGCCCCTCTCGCATCCATGCGCTCTAACCTAGAAGCGAAAGGTTATGGACCTGTATAAGGGGGAATCTCCCCGTTACGGTGAAACCGGGCCGTATAGTGCCCCAACTTGTGAACCAACATGGTTTCACATCAACCTATGACCTAGTGAGACACAACACAAGAGAGAGCTACGCCGGGCTACCCCTGTCAGAAGAATGTCTAGGGGGGTAGACGATCCGAGGCCCGCAGATCATCAGGGTTTCGCCGGTGGAAGTCCGCGAGAACGTCGGAATCATCTGAAAACTTGCATGTCTCCCTAGCATATGTGTGTGAGTGTGGTGCAAGGTTGGTATAGGTGATTGCATGTGCCCCCCTCGCATCCATGCGCTCTAACCTAGAAGCGAAAGGTTATGGACCTGTATAAGGGGGAATCTCCCCGTTACGGTGAAACCGGGCCGTATAGTGCCCCAACTTGTGAACCAACATGGTTTCACATCATCCTATGACCTAGTGAGACACAACACAAGAGAGAGCTACGCCGGGCTACCCCTGTCAGAAGAATGTCTAGGGGGGTAGACGATCCGAGGCCCGCAGATCATCAGGGTTTCGCCGGTGGAAGTCCACGAGAACGTCGGAATCATCTGAAAACTTGCATGTGTCCCTAGCATATGTGTGTGAGTGTGGTGCAAGGTTGGTATAGGTGATTGCATGTGCCCCCCCTCGCATTCATGCGCTCTAACCTAGAAGCGAAAGGTTATGGACCTGTATAAGGGGGAATCTCCCCGTTACGGTGAAACCGGGCCGTATAGTGCCCCAACTTGTGAACCAACATTGTTTCACATCATCCTATGACCTAGTGAGACACAACACAAGAGAGAGCTACGCCGGGCTACCCCTGTCAGAAGAATGTCTAGGGGTAGACGATCCGAGGCCCGCAGATCATCAGGGTTTCGCCGGAGTAAGTCCACGAGAACGTCGGAATCATCAGAAAACTTGCATGTGTCCGTAGCATATGTGTGTGAGTGTGGTGCAAGATTGGTATAGGTGATTGCATGTGCCCCCCCTCGCATGCATGCGCTCTAACCTAGAAGCGAAAGGTTATGGACCTGTATAAGGGGGAATCTCCCCGTTACGGTGAAACCGGGCCATATAGTGCCCCAACTTGTGAACCAACATGGTTTCACATCATCCTCTGACCTAGTCAGACACAAAACAAGAGAGAGCTACGCCGGGCTACCCCTGTCAGAAGAATGTCTAGGGGTAGACGATCCGAGGCCCGCAGATCATGGTTTCGGCGAAGGAAGACCACGAGAACGTCGGAATCGATGAAAACTTGCATGTGTCCGTAGCATATGTGTGTGAGTGTGGTGCAAGGTTGGTATATGTGCTTGCATGTGTCCCCCTCGCATGCATGCGCTCTAACCTAGAAGCGAAGGTTATGGACCTGTATAAGGGGGAATCTCCCCGTTACGGTGAAACCGGGCCGTATAGTGCCCCAACTTGTGAACCAACATGGTTTCACATCAACCTATGACCTAGTGAGACACAACACAAGAGAGAGCTACGCCGGGCTACCCCTGTCAGAAGAATGTCTAGGGGGGTAGACGATCCGAGGCCCGCAGATCATCAGGGTTTCGCCGGAGGAAGTCCGCGAGAACGTCGGAATCAGGGGGGTGCATGTATATAGTGATCAAGACCACAATAACCTATCATCATATGTGTGATCTCATGATCCTATGAAATAATATCACCTAACATATATGGAATAAAAGCCTTGCTAATTAAAGAAAAGAAAAAGGTGAAAAAAATTCTTTGCCGTGTGTACAGATGGAAGTACACGGCAAAGATGCCGTGTGACTGACGGCGAGGGCACACGGCAAAGATTCTGCCGTCAGCCCCTGTCGGCGGGTGGCACTGCGAGGCCACGGGGCCCACATCTTTGCCGTGAGGAAAACTTTGCCGTGTTTCTTTATTGACTTTGCCGTGGTTCCCTTCTTTGCCGTGTGCTCTAGTCGGTCCATTGCCGTGTTATTTTCTTTGCCGTGTTCTGTTTCTTCTGTTTGCCGTGCACCTGTCCTTTGCCGTGTTCTTGTTGGTTTACACACGGCAAAGATTCTCTTTGCCGTGTTCCGGGACTTTTGGCACACGGCAAAGGAGAGAGGCGACGGCAGCGTCCTTTTTTCCCGTAGTGATGAATCTAATGATATAATTTTTGTTAAATATAGTTTGTATTTTATTGACAAAATTTACGATTAAACTATTTTATCAAATTATATAATTGCTTTATAAACTGGAATGGAGGTAGTACTTGATCTTAGCTAGTACTATATCATCATATTGTACTTGGTCTTAGTTGCTTCTTCTCTCGTGCAAATGTAGGCGTAGGCGGTACTTGTCGTGAATAATTTCTGGCACCATACTGCTAAACCACCATTGCAGAGTGTGGGCAAAGTATGGCACACACAAAGATCCGTGACCGATCCAGTTTACCGCCGCGCGAGCATAGGAATCCGCGTTAGGCAGGAACAGAGGAAAAAAGCTGGCCTTTACGCTCGCTAGCATGTTGGTCCGCACAAAAAAAGGAACCTGCATGCCAACCAGATAGGATGATCAGCATCTGAACTCGATATATATATATATATATATATATATATATATGTATGTATGTATATATAAATAATATCCAACACAAATTAAAGGTTTCTGACGCTACCTGACATTGCACATCGATTCCCTTGCTCCTGTATTCAACAGAAAGGCTCCTGGAGAACTGAGCAACGTAACTGTTTGAAGAGAAGGAACAAACCAAGTTTTGAAACAAATCTATCATTCTGAAACGCAGTAGTAATCCCTAGCTAAAGGACCTTGCTCATCACCCAAGGATGGAATTCACATGTGCATACTTATTAGGCATAAGATCTGTCATTACGTACCGTTTAGTGGCGGCATAGACAGAGTAAAGAGGGAATGAGGGCAGGGCCAGCGCTGACCCCGAGCCGAGGTTGACAATGGTACCTCTGCCTTGGTGCACCATGACGGGAACCACAGCCCCCGAAAGCTGTGTTAGTGACAGTATGTTCACCCGTATGATCCGAATCAGCGACTCCACATCTGTCTCGTGCAGGAACAAGGCTTGCGGGTTCACCTGCCCGGCGTTGTTCACCAGCACCCCTACTTCCAGTCCATGGATGGCCTCCCGGAACCTTGCCATCGCCTCGTCGCGTGGAGAAAAAGGAAAACAAAAACTACTGTAGGATGGAGAAGTCGGGGCAGTGTGGATCCATGTGCTGCTAGCTCAAGTGTGAGGATCAATTTGTATTATTTTACGACGACCTTCGTCAGTGCACTCATGGGAGAAGTCGAACAGCACTGTTTTTATCTCCACAGCGTGAGTCCTAGAAATCATTTCAGAGATGTTCTGCATCTTGGCGGCGTCACGCCCGACCAGCACAAGGTTGAGGCCCCGACGCGCGAGCTCCATAGAAATGGACATGCCGATGCCAGCCGTAGGGCCTGTCACTATGGCCCACGCACCGTACTTGCGGCGGAGGTTCTTCTGCCGGCGCAGGCAGAGTTCAAGGTGGGCTAGTAGCCGGAAGCAAAAGGCGGCCACATGGAAGGCCCCTAAGCAGGACAACGAGAAGAACAACCATACAGTTAACAATTCCATCTCAGTGCGCGCCTTCTTCGGCGCTTATTCCTTGTGCACAGTTCCAACTAGTTCGTCCAAGCATGATAATAAGCCTAGGGCCTCCGCCATATTTATAGCACGGCCGGTGGTCATAAGCGTCGCCGCCATATTTTTCTTGGTCCGCGTAATTAAGATACCAGTGGTCACAAGTATTTCAGGTTTCCAAAAAATACCTGTCATAAGACTGGTTGGTTTTTTTTTTTTTTACTTCGGCCTTTTTCAGTGGGATATATTTTAGCATGTTTTCATAGGAGATATTAAAACTTAAAAAACAATGGAATGTATCTTAAATGTCTATTCTTAGAGGTGTTGTATTTAATGATTTTGTGCTTATATATGTGTATTTAATATTCATCCAAAATTTATCAAACTTCTATTTATTTGAGCAAAATAATTATATACTGATATATTTTGTCTGATTTAACAATTATGGGAGTACTCTACTTGTTAAAAAATAAATAACGGGGCACTAAAGTAAAAGGACGTTGATGGAGACGGTGCCACCTGGGGCTTCTTGGTTTTTGGCCCTTGGCGGTGTATTAGACTTGGCAACCGCACATGTATTCGCTATGTACTAGTTTCGTATTTTTTGTTTAAAATAAAATATTAATATTGTGAATGTTATATCTACCGTCTTCACCAATAAGATGTCTAAAGACATCAGGAATGCACGAAGCCAAAAAAATTAGGGAAAAAGAGAAAATAAAATAAATCCTTGCTATGATGATGAACCACTCGCAACGGTAACACTATAACCACCACCAAAGATAAACACCTGTACAACAAACGAGATTCTCCAAAAGCAATGATTCCTAAAGGAAATGACGCATAAACGTTGTGGTCATCTAACATAAGATCTTTGGTCTTCACTTGGAAGATAGTCTGAGTTTTCAAAATAATATCTTCAACAATCCCATCGCCAGATACAACCAATGAATGTCAGCTCTTGTGTTTTTACCCTCAAAATCATGGCTCGTTGCCTAAGGAGCACCACCAAAAATACAGTCCACTTGTGTTGTCATCTCCGCTCGCCAAGTCTGCTGGAGCAAGACACCAAACACCCAACAAACAAAGAGAACCTTTTTCACACTTGCTTCATCACAACCAGTACCCTCTCTATGCGATTTGATTCGCTTGCTCCTGTCTAACCCTAAATCTCTCTCCCGTCTAACCTACCTCTCACTCTCGTGTGGCGCCGTCGCACTGCACCAGGGCGCCCTAGTCCCTTCTTCTCGAGCCCACCCCTCCCCCTTCCACTGCCGCCAGAGACAACACCAGGGAAAAGCTCGGGCATCACGGCGGTTGCGGTTTTCCCTCATCCGTACGGTGCTAGGGGGGCGCGACGTGATGTCGGGCAATGGCGGATGGAATGAGGAAGAAAACCCGTAGCCACAATCGGTGGTACAAAAGGTCGCGAAGGCGTTGGTTGACGAGATGCCTCGATCTGGGAACTAGCTCAACACGGATCAGCCTCCTGTACCTTCTAATATGATCTTCTTTGGAGGAAGTCTATGATGCTCCTGATCTTGTTCCGCATCATGAGGACTCCTGGCGCGATGACCCTAGGCTTGGCACTAGTGGTCATTTCCTCCATCGAACGTGGTGGGCCTGAGGTTGGTTTGGTGGATCTCGAGATCCGTCATCTAGTCTCGGCTTGCGAGTTGTGGAGACATAGTTGCCGGTGAAAACTGAGCTAACCCTGGTCGCCGGCAACTATTGTTAACCTAGTCATTTTGTTCCGGGGGAAACCCTAAGATCTAGTCGTCCGGATCAGAAGATGGATGTGCTGCCCTATTGTGTTCTCTCTCAGGAGCATCATTTGTGGAGCAGCGCTCAATGACAGAGGCAAGAAGTGGAGTAGCTTAATCTTGCACGGAGCTTCGGCTGAGATGTCAATTCATGTCTGTCCGACATGTGCTACACTGTGTCTTGGTTTTCACTACTGGGAAATCAGCTATCCATGGGTTTCATACCATTGGCCCATCCTTGTGGTGATGCGCCAATGATAAGTACCTATGGCACACCACGAAGTCTAGTTACCTATGGCGCATCACCCCAACCGTGCGCCGCGGATAAAGTAGCACCATCCGTAGAGGGGTACCCAGACTTATCCGTCGCACACCACATACATGTGCGCCACAGGTACTATCTATGGCACACAAGTACATGTGGCGCACCTATATGTGGTCCACCACGGATAAGACTAGGCCCCACCCGACAGAAAGGGTGCCAGGATACTAGTGACGCGTCACATATTCAGTGCGCTACGGTTATGTGTGGCCACCGGCACACCACTGGATGGCCTTTTCAGTTTATAAATATAAAATAAATGATACAAACTTTAAATTTTAAAATCCTTTGAGATATATTTATTTTATGGGGTATAGTTGTCACCAAAAATAACAAACATGATTTTAGATATGTTTTGCAAAAAAAAGGTTATAATCCGGTAAAACGCCTCTAGCTTCTTCCTACGACATTAAATATAAATCTTTAATATATGAAAAGGCATCTACACGAAATTTTACATCCGATTTTTTTGGAATCCTCAAATTCAAAAAGGTAAAAGTTACATAAAAAATTAGATTTTACTGCAAAAAAATTCGAATTAGCCTCACTTACCCGTAGCGCATTCCATAGTGATGCGCCACGAGTATTTTACTGTAATTTGAAAGGGCCACCTACCTCCCACTAACTCCACCATATCCTCATCCACACGTCTCTTATCCACCTCTCTCACCCGCCTCTTTTCTTCCTCCCTCTCTCTCATACATGGAACTCTGCATCATCTCTATTTCACTGGGTTTCCTATGAAATCGTCGTTCACCACTCATCTCATCTCGAGTCTTTATCAATATGTGAAATCTTGGGTAGCTATAAGTCCATTGATCAAGACAAGAGACAAACATATAAAGATACAAATTAATCTCTATTCAATAAACACATAGTACTCCCATGAATTAGATGAATAATGTCGATGCAAGGTTTCACTCCAACCCGCAGCCCGTGAGGACTACTCACTCATAACAATAAGATTAAGGATAAAAAAGATTATGCAAAATACTTAGATTGAAATCAAATATTATTACAATGGTCGCCAATTTACAAGAAGACGTCAAATACAAGATGATGGTTATGGCTATGGAGTGGGTAGAGGATGGAGAGGATGAACTATGGTGGTGAATCTTCTTCGGTGGTGTTGTGAATCAATCTGAGAATGACGGCTCTCTGCACGATGTCTGGAGTCTCAAAATATATAGGTGTCTCTACGAAAGTTGTAGGGTTTTGACCTGATGGAGCCATCGCCACCTGGTACAAGCGGGCTATATGGGCGGACCTTGTCAGTACAACAAGTCATTAAGCGTACAGAAGGTCTCCTTTCGACCCCCAGTTAACTTGGTTGTGTAGGTAACGTCTTAATTTTCATTAATTGCTCCTGATTTTGCCTTAAATTTGTGATTTCCTGCACAACGTAATTTAAAATAAAGGACTGCACATATTTGCAATAATTAGTCATTAGTAACAAGGCTAGAGAAATTCTTGTTCATTTTTTTGACTAAAAACATGATTTAAGTGCGGAGAAAGATGTTTATTTTTGTAGCAATCGGTATTATAGATGTTGGTTATTAGATTGACTATAAATGACATGAAAATGACTTATGGCCAACTGTTGGCTAAACTATTTTCCTTGGTCCTCGACATCTCTAAATGCAGAAGAATAAAAAAAATGTTAAAAGCCATTGTGCCATTAGGTCTTTGACAATGGAGTGTATCTTAACACGTTTTCTTAGAAACAATTAAAACTTAAGAAACAACAATTACAATGCATCGTTTCTTGGATGACATTTCTTAGTGGTGCTGCACTTAATGATTTTAGGCCCATACATGTGCGTGATTGGTCTAGCCAAATTTTTTGCCTATGGTATCATGCAAGGGGTGTATCTTAGTTAAGATACAATAAGGCCTTTCACAATGGGGTGTATGTTAGTATTTTTTCATAGGAGTAATTAAAACATAAGAAACAAGTATGACAATGGAGTGTTTCTTAGTTGGTGTTTCTTAGGAGAGTTGCATTTAATTATTTTAGTCTCATGCATGAGTATGATTGTATTAGCCAATTTTTTTTGCCTATAATAGCGTTTAAGGTTGTATCTTAGCTAAGATACAATAATCCTCTCTCTCTTTAATGAGTGACATGCCACATAAGCAAAATACCTAGGATATAGTGTTAAGAGACATCTATTGTAAAAGCCCAAGCACTCTCTTTTCATTAAATGACATGCCACATAGGTAAAGCACTTAGAATACCGCGCTAAGAAATACCCATTAATAAAGACAGATGATAGTGGCAACATTATCTACGAGCGCGTGTTCTGTTGTATGCTAATGGTCAGCTGGACCAGTTTATGCTCTCAGCTTGCTGCTGTGCTGTTTGGTACGACATATAGTTTGTATATGCAGGAGTTCAGGGCGATGGCCTGACATGGCAACCCCTTTCATTAAGGTTGTAGGTGTTAGAGAGTTGTTGTTACTGATGTATTTTTTTGTATAAGACGATGTATATAGAATAAGACCGTGTGTATAATTTCGTTGCAGATGCCGGTGTGGTCTCACCTCCATTTTCTTAAAAAGGCTTTTGCGCCTGGTGAGTAGATAGTTGAGAAAACATCGGTATTGGCGGTGTTAGTTGAGAGCTCCCAAGATTGTCGGGGAGACTAGTGGCGCTAAGAGTAGCTACGTAGAGTAAGATCAAGAATGCTGCCACACGAAAATAAAGAATGAAAACATCCGGTAACTGACCAGTGCCTTTGCGTTGATACTACTCCTTCTGGTTTTTATTATCGGAATCAATTTTGTTTAGATACAAATCGCATCTAGTCTAAATACTTATCTGGATACGTACGAATCATGTACTATCTCTATCTAGGGCCGGTCCTGAGGGGGATCAGCGGGGCAGTCGTCCCGGGCCCGAAAAAAGTAGGGGCCCAAAAATTTATAGCTCTACTATACATTATAAAAAAAAAGACATTTTTATGGGCTATACATTGACTCCCTCGCTACCAAGAAACAAGCATTGATCGCTCGCATGGACTGATCGCTCGCCTGCCTTGATGATCGACTCCCAGGCCAAGGAAGCGATTGCTGGACTCGACAACTCCCAGGTATCGGCGCATCGCTTGACCACGACCAAGGCATGTGCTCGACTCGAGTACTCGACGACTCAAGGAATTGGTCTAGACTCTCTTATTCGCTTCGGCTTCCCACGACAGGACATGCCCTGCTTCCCAAGTCCCATCGCCTAATCGCCTCCCCTGGATCGTAACGCCTCCCGTCGCCTGATCGCCTCACAAGTGCCCTGCCTCAAGCCCTTTACGATCGACCACCAGGCACCCCGCACACAGGAAGGCCATCGGCGATCTTCAAATATGCCTGTTGGTCTGCCCCCGCCCAGCCTTAATTCTTATTTTTTAGTTCTTAATTCTAGTTAGTAATTGTTGTTCTCGATTTCTTGTTTGTAGCGAGTGAGGTTAACTGATTATGGCGCCTAAATCCGGTGCTTAGAAAAGAAAAAGAAGAGAATAGGAGAAGAAATTAATAGAATCAAAGAAAGGATCTTTCTATAAATTTTTAAAGAGCAACACGAGCACTACGAGCAATTCAGATGAGTTGGCGCTAGTTCTTGTGGGGGAACACACTAATGTTGATTCAGAATATAATGCCGGTAGAGAGGACGATGTTCATATCAACGCAAATGATGACAATGTGAGTAATCATGATGATGAATATGCTAATATTGTTATCCTAATATTTGTATCGCTTATCGGATCTTATTTACTATGCTAGTGACTGTTATATAAGTTAAAAGAAGCATTTCACAAAGTTGAAATTATTGAAAAACTATTTGTAAAATTTCTTCTTCTTATTTAATAATTAAAAAAATCTACACCGTAGGGGCTTCCCCTACGGTAATTTTTTTAGAAAAACTATTTGAGATCTGTAATGTCTCAGGAGAGATTAAATAGTTTGGCAACTGTATGCACAGAGACAAAGTTAGTGGACGAGATTAATATCGATTCCATCATCACGGACTTTGCTTCTAGGAATTTTTGAAGAAAATTTTAAGGTATCATGCAAACATTGTTATTGTTATATGAATCTTATAGTTTAGAGTATACTTAAAATATTTATTTTTTATCATCTTATATATGTATAAACTTTTTATAATAAGGGGCTCAGAATTTTAGTTTCGCCCCGGGCCACCGAAATCTCAGGATCGGGCCTGTCTCTATCTTTGAACGTGTATTTTCAATACTCAGAAAAAAGTCTTCTATTGTGCTAGCTCCTTTCGGCCGGCCGCCATCACCCGTGGTGCAACCCGTTTCCAAAAAATAAGGCGTACATGTATATGTATAGTTTTTCTACGCCGATATGCCTCACATGCATATGTGTTAGTAATAACATTTGTATTTTCAAACGAGGTGACAACATTTAGCTTTCTTTCATTATTTAGAGCTAATGCAAATATCTATTATATACTAAAATCTATTATATACTAAAGCAATATAAAGGTGTCTTTCGAGGCACTAGGTTAATCCACATAAACTAAATTAATATTCTCCTTTGATCCTAAATTTAAAGACTGAGATTAACAGTTAAGTAGTTTTACGTAGAAAATAAATGTGTACAAAAGAAGTCCTATATCACGTTTTTTTGTCACGTAGCTTACCCACATCTATCTGTTATATCTAAAAGGCATTAAATGGGCCTGGAGTCTTAGGACTAGCCGAACCTTTACTTTCCAGATTTTTTTTCTTAAATGATTTTCAGTTTAATGTGATGGAAATCTACGTGCGGATGCTCATATAAAAAATCCATCGTGAATGACCGGCCTGCAGCAGTCTTCATTTCATCCTACAGAGACTACAAGCCACCACGTTTGAAAGAAGAGACCCTTTATGAATACAAAATAGGTACAAAGAAAATAAATATGGAGTGTATTCCAACGTGTAAAACTTGGCATCTGTATTCACGTACGGGCAAATAAAAAAATCAAACACCTCGAAAGAAAATTCAAGGCAAATTTGTTTCCCATATAAAAAATATCTAAGAATCTATCTATTATGCATTTACAAATAATAACAACAGAGAAAATCTTCACAATAAAAAAACGACAAGAAACTATCTAATAATGTGTTTTTAGAAATTCATCAAATTACTGCATGGCTTATTTATGAATTATGCATGCCAAGGTATTGACAATCATCCAAAATAGAAGAAACTTCATTGAATCTCTGTCTGAATGAGATGAAGAGCAAAACAATGTTAACCTATGTTCGTGGCTACACTTAACATGTGACAACATGTCCACATCGGAAGATTTCCGGCCCGAAGACATCAACCCGACTTCCACATATATAGAAGTGAATAAATAAACTTATAAAATCAATGACTTTCTATGATTATGCATTTTTAGATAATAGGAGGAATTCTTTACAATAAAACAACTTATACTATATGCCGTAAATATAACTTATGATTGCCAAGGGATGGGTAACCAACAAAAATATAGGTGATATCATTAAATCCATGTTTGAATAGTACATGGAGAGCAAATGTAGTATACATGGGGACACCAGGCAATGTTTTGTTGAATAGGAAATTGGTACAAGACCTGGTTCTTTTCGGTTCGCGTGAAATCGGACCTACAAATGGGGAGACGGAGCAATGCTTGGTTGATGTCTGCTCGGCACAACACATTGAATTAAAACCATTAGATTAGATGGCAGACCATTGGGTTAATCTGGACTCTCGGATGTTACTCAACATAAATGATTTTATGGTTTTTGTTAATTTGTGTACACATTGTTTTGTGGTCTTAGGAAAAAATATCTTCTCTTTTATAAATACGTTCCAGATATAGGGAAAACATTGCTTGCTCAAAATACCTATATCTGTTTTTTTAAAGGGAAGTTTTGTTGATGTTATGGCAACTCAAAGACTAACTATAAATAGGTAACATAGGAACAATAGTATAATTAGATTTTTTGTAAATAATGTCTCTGAAACTTTCATATCACCAACATATCCAAATAAAGAAAGCAAAAGGCCAACAAAAGTTAACCTTCGAGAATGTATCCGTCTATAAACTGTGTGAATTTTAGAATAATTGAAATAAATACTATAGTTACATATATGTATAAAAGCACATCCGACACAATAAAGATGGTGCCCTCGCAATTGCGAGAGCCACTGTGCTAGTTGATGATTAAATACAAGAAAAATAGTTCTAAAAAATGATGCCTTGATTAGCCAGAATGTTATCATTAACATGCTAGTACTCCAGTTAGGCCTATTAAGGTCCCTTATGGCACATAGAAAGTCCTTTCCATCTGTGATGTAGAAGTCGCTAACACAGCAAAATTTTGATCGTTTGTCGATGGCCCAGGGCAGGCTTATCCCTTTCCTCTCTCTCCTTTTTTTTTCACTCACTCGGTTCTATTTTATTAGATTCCTTCGTTTGGACATGACACACGGATTTTTTAGCACCGTAACTACTATAACGCACAGTGATTAGTTAGAATTCATCAGCAAAGTTGTCCTTTATCGCACACGGTCCAAAAAAATCTAAGCGCGGATAAATTTCTTGTATGCATTCCTTATATTTTATATTTTCGGTATCATCCAAAACTGCGTGTGATACGTTTATGTTTCCTTTTTGCTTTTTCGCTTCTTTATGTGACCCCGCGTTGAGGCCGTTCCTCGACAATCCCGAGGTGATGGCGTATAACCGCTAGGTCTATAGCAGGGGCTCCTCTACCGCGAGCTAGGTCTTCGGCACGGGATCCTCCACCGCGCACCAAGAGAGGACGACCCCTCTAGGACCGACATAGTGGGCACCTTCACCCAGCGCCGCCTATGTACTACAGGTTCAGCCCTGCGACTTTACCATTGAGCCGACGTCGCATTTGCACTCATCGGACTTTGACTTTGAATCCATCTACTTCGACGGTTTCACCGACTACGAGTATAGCCTTAGGATGTTTCTTATGTCGTTGATCATACTACTTATCATACTACATGTTGCTACATTTTAGAATGCTTATTATGTTTAATTAATGTGCTACTTATATATCGCGCTATATCTTGCTAGCGCTACCGAGAAAATGCCTACGAGTGACAGGCCAAGAATCAACTACACCGACGATAGAGGCGTTCATCACTGGTATACTATCAGTGGCAATACCTTACTGTACACCTCGTCTTCCGAACTGCTAGTGCTGATGACCAACTTGAGTTTCTCCCGTGGACGCAGGTATTCCAGCCAATGAGACACGGTTATCTAGCCGACGAGGCATGGCAAACCACTGCCATGCGCATTATATATGTACGTCGAAGGTGCTCCATTAAGTGACGACAAGAAACTGCACATGGACGTAAACACTAAGTTGTTGGTGACGAGTTAAATAACAAACTGCTCGCTAGTGTTAGTTGTCAACCAGCGAACACTTGATTTACTGCGACGCGGGCTCTATTCAACTAACTGCCATTCATGGATAATTTTTGACTCACCAATGCCATAATTGTTGGAGATGTGTGATGGCAACAACTTTATGCGTACCAACTCGTTGGTACTCCAAGTGTAGGATGTTGTAGCAATCGTCTTTTTTCCACAAGGATGACTCCATGGTTTATATCAAACTCTCGGGAAATTGGTGAAGAGTATATTTTGCTTCTCCTCTTCAAACAACCTACAAAACAAAGTTTTGGCCTTACGTCCCTAACTCTATTGTGTGGTTGTCAAGCAAAGCAAGTAAAGAAAGATTTTCATATTAGTAAAACTGAAATAAACTTATAAATAAATAAAGTAAAACAATTTATAACGAGGCAAGCAAAGTAAATGCAATGATATGATAATTGTTTTTGTGTTTTGTTTGTGTTTGCAAGTAAATAAAGTATTTTTTGTATTTTCAAAATATTAAATTGCAAAAATGACAAATGATAGTAATGGTGTTAGAAAGTTCTTTCTTATGACAAAAAGGTGTGATAAGGAGAGAAGCCCTCGCGCACTCCTCCTCCGACGCTGCCTCGCCTCGCCTTGTCACGACGCGCGCGCGCCTCGGGTTGTGGGTTGCAGGTTGCGGGAATCTCGCCGAGCCGAGCTTTATTTTGCTAGTTGGGAAAACTAATTATGAGTCATTAACGGACGCGTTAATTACAGTTGTTTCTAGTTTTTATGGACATGGGCTGTTACCGACTCAGACGTGGGGTGTGTCCCGCGATCTCCCTGACCTGCACTATATAAGAGTATGCGCTAAACCTAATCGGTAATCAATCCACAACACGCACCTACCTCCAGAACCTTGCACCGCCGCTTTCATCTTCCCCATCCCAGGTTGCGGCGTGCACCGTAGATCGGGACAGTAGGCCTCCGGAACCCCGCCTCTCGTGAACCTGTACGGGTGAGGGGCGATCAGGTTTTTGGGGAGCGCTCAAGCGCGACTACTGGCAACCACGACGTCATCCAACGACAAGTTCCCGAACAACGACTTCTTCCCGGACATCAGCGTCCTCTTCGTCAACCTCAACATAGGCGACAACTCTGCTGCTGCTACCGCCGCGGCTACTACTGCAACTGCATCGTATGTGATCTCAATCTCTCTCTTTCGGATTATGCTAGAGTTTCTAGTTCTAGCGTTTGGCGTAGATGTGATAGGTTTGTCTTGTATAGATGCAATATGTTCATCTACTTTGTTGATCTGCATGATTGGTTTTACTACTGTTTGTATGATCATGCTTTATCAGTTTATTATTTGGATTAAATCATATGAATTATTGCTTATATTTTCAACAATCCAAAAACCTGAGTATAGGCAAATGAATTCCACTGGTGTAGCCGCGGCTACTAGGGCACCACCTTTTGATGGAATGCACTATAAGAGATGGCGCAAGAGAGCAGTTCTTTGGTTTGAAAATCTAAACTGCTATAGCGCCACTCTTGGAAAGCCTGAAGGAGATCTTTCTGCTGAGTAGGAAGCGAGCTTCAAGAAAGCCGATACCATGTTTATGACGGCTTTATTTAGTGTTCTTGGGGACAACATTGTTGACCCGTATATGTCATTTGATAATGGAAAGAACGCATGGGAAGCGCTCGAGGCCAAGCTTGGGGTCTCGGACGATGGCACTGAGTCGTACGTCATGGAGCAATTCTATGACTACAATATGGTTGATGAGCACTCCGTCGTTGAGCAGGCTCATGAGATACAATCAGTTTCCAAAGAACTTGAGCAGTTCAAGTGTTCCTCGTGCTTAACATGGAGCACTTCGTTGGAACCCCAAGAGCAAGGTGTGATGAGCACAGGAGCAAGTCTTCCCTCAGTAGAGACCGAGGTTATCGAACCAGAAGGAGGAAGGAAACGTCACACAGGTGTTTCAAGCAACGCGGAGACATGCACAACACAAACTCATGACTTTGTCCCAACGAACATTGAGGTCTTCTGTAACAAAAGATTAAACGTATGGTGTGGAAGGTAATGGTTTGCAGCAAGTAAACAAGTAACAGTGGAAGATATATCAATGGTAAAGATTGGACCGGGGTCCATAGTTCACTAGAGGTGCTCTCCTTAGATAAACAACATGGCATGCAGGGTAAACAAATTACAGCAGGGCAATTAACAGGAACCGAGCAAGGCATAACAATGAAATACTAGTCAAAAAGATCCTATGAGATTCGAATGGGAAATACAACAAGATACATAGACCGCCATCCAACTGCATCTATGACTAGAAGTCCACCTTCGGGTTATCATCCGAACCCCCTCCAGTATTAAGTTGCAAGCAACAGACAACTGCTTTAAGCAAAGTGTGTAAGGCAAACAATCCACTTGTTCCATGAACAATAGACCGTTGTTTTCTCCCTAGTGGCAACATCACATCTATAACCATAGAGATTTCTGTCACTTCCCTTGGAAACTAGAGGCATGAAGCCACTATCGAGCATAAATACCCCCTCTTGGAGTCACTAGCAACTACTTGGCCAAGATAGCTACTAACAACGGAGAGCATGCAAGATCACAAACAACACAGAAATGATAGAATCATAAAGACAAAACCATTAACCAATCTGACATAATAATCTCAATATCCATCGGATCCCCGCAAACACAACATGCATGATTACAAATAGATTAGATCTTGATCATGAACGGAGATCACAAGATCTATACATGAAAGCACAAGGAGGAGATACAACCATCTAGCTACTACATGGACCCATAGTCCAAGGTGGAACTACTCATGCATCATACCGGAGAGAAGGCCTACGGCATGATCTCCCCTCCGGCATGGTGCCGGGAAGAACTTCAGATCCCCTCGATCTAGGGACGATGGTGGCGGCGGCTACAGAAGGTTTCGTGGAATATTGATTGGGTACTTAGGTTTTCTGCATCATGGGCTTCTTATAGGCGAAGAGGCAAGGCTAGGGGGGCGCCCGGGGGCCCACACCCTGCCTAGGCGCGTGCCAGGCTTGGCCGTGCCTGGGGGGTGCGGCCACCCCATGGCTTCCCTCCGTCTCTCCTTCTGGATTCGTGTTCCCCACAGAAAGTTATTGATTTGTCTTTTGTTCCGTCCAATTCGGAGAATATTGATTTTCTGCCTTTCTGGAATCAAAAACAGAAGAAAACAGGAAACTGACATTGTGGCAACTTGTTAATAGGTTAGTTCCAGAAAAGATATAAAAACACCTCAAAGAAAGACAAAGAAAATAAAAGTAGATACTAAACAAGCATGGAACATCAAAAATTATAGATACATTTCCGACGTATCAAGCATCCCCAAGCTTAACTCCTGCTCGTCCTCGACTAGGTAAGTGATAAAAGAATAATTTTTGAGGTGACATGCACATTCACAATAAAGATCAAACCATTTGCAAGCATTGAAAGCTGGGATCAAAGAACTCTAAACATGTGCATGAAAGATGGAGTTCTAACAATAGGACATAGTAACTATGCATGAAACATGAAAGGCTATAAACAAAGATCATGAATAACATGCATTGAAAAACGTTTGTTTGTTTCACATACAAAAAATATAGCATAGTGGCAATCAGCTTGTCCCTCATGGAGTAGCAAATAGATGCATAGGAAACCTTCAAAGTTCACAAGGGTGACTAGAAACAAATAGCACAAGAAGAAAACTGAAGGAAAGGGGAAGTTTGATGGCAAGAACAAGGCCACACACTCAACCAACTTGAAGAATAAAAATGATAAGAGGCAAGGCTCTTGCCACTGCTATGGTGATCCTGATCATTGGGCTCCTAGCTGCCCTAATCGCTTTGACAAGCGTCAACATGGGAACAGCGGCAAGGCCGCTAGTGTTGTTATTAGCGATACTGAGATGAAAGATGTTGGGTATGGTATTTTACCTACTATCCTTTCAGTATGTAATTCTCCTGATTGGTGGATAGACACGGGTGCTAATACACATGTATGTTCTGATATTTCTATGTTTTCCCCTTATCAGGTCTCAAGGACTTCTTCCGTGCTGATGGGAAATGGCTCACGTGCTTCTGTTCATGGTGTTGGTATGGTAAATCTGAAGTTTACTTCGGGGAACACCGTACAGCTGAAGAATGTGCAACACGTTCAATCCATCAATAAGAATCTTGTCAGCGGATATCTTTTATGTCGAGATGGTTTTAAGTTGGGTTTTGAGTCCAATAAAGTTGTAATTTCTAAGTATGTACAATTTGTTGGAAAGGGTTATGAGTGTGGAGGTATGTTCTGCTTGTCTTTGTCAGACTCATGTACTAAAGTTATTAATCATGTTTGCAATGATAATGAGTCCAATGTTTGGCATTCACGACTCTTTCATATTAACTTTGGTTACATGACACGGCTAGCCAATATGAGTTTAATTCCGAAATTTACCACAGTCAAAGGTTCTAAGTGCCAAGTTTGTGTGCAAGTAAAGCAACCCCGCAAGTCTCATACGACTGCGGAACCGAGAAACTTAGGACCGCTAGAACTTATACATTCAGATCCTTGTGAGATGAATGGTGTGTTGACAAAAGGTGGAAAAAGATACTTTATGATGTTGATTGATGACTCCACTAGATACTGCTATGTTTATCTTCTGAAATCTAAAGATGGAGCTTTGAAATACTTCAAAATCTATAAAGCTGAAGCAGAAAACCAACTTGATCTTAAAATCAAGCGGCTAAGATCGGATCGTGGTGGAGAGTACTTTTCAAATGAATTTGATTTATTCTGTACGGAACATGGTATTATACATGAGAGGACGCCTCCCTACTCACCTCAGTCAAATGGGATGGACGAAAGAAAGAACCGCACTCTAACTGATTTGGTTAACGCCATGTTAGATACATTGGGTCTTTCCAAGGAATGGTGGGGGGAGGCGCTAATGACCGCGTGTCATGTCCTAAACCGTGTTCCTGTAAAGGATAAAACCATGACTCTATTTGAGGAATGGGAAAATAAAAGACTTAAACTCTCTTACTTACGAACTTGGGGTTGTTTGGCAAAAGTCAATATTCCAATACCCAAGAAGCGAAAGCTTGGACCAAGAACCATGGATTGTGTTTTTCTGGGATATGCTTTTCATAGTAAAAATTGAGGTATCTGACATGCATGTCCGTACAATTATGGAGTCGAATGATGCGACTTTCTTTGATGACATCTTTCCAACGAAAGGCATGTCAGCTCATCAAATCAGGAGATGACTAGTTCATCTAGTCAGAAATTTTCTATAATTCCTGAACCCACTATGCCGATAGAACAATCTGATAATCCTATGGAGGACAGCAATGAAGCTCCCAAAAGGAGCAAGAGACAAAGGACTGCAAAGTCATTTGGTGATGATTTCATTGTGTACCTTGTGGATGATACTCCCACTTCTATTTCAGAAGCCTATGCATCGCAAGATGCTGACTACTGGAAAGAAGTTGTCTGAAGTGAGATGGACTCCATCTTAGCTAATGGTACTTGGGAAGTCACTGATCGTACTTATGGGTGCAAACCTGTAGGATGTAAGTGGGTGTTCAAGAAAAATCTTAGACCTGATGGTACTATTGAAAAGTATAAGGCACGTCTTGTGGCTAAGAGTTATACCCAAAAGGAAGGTGAATACTTCTTCGATACCTACTCACATGTAGCCAGATTGACCACTATTCGAGTACTACTTTCCTTGGCTGCCTCACATGGTCTTCTCGTTCATCAAATGGACGTTAAGACAACTTTTCTAAATGGAGAGCTAGATGAGGAAATTTATATGGAGCAGCCTGACGGATTTGTAGTAGATGGTTAAGAAGGAAAGGTGTGTAAGTTAGTGAAGTCTTTGTATGGTCTTAAGCAAGCTCCTAAGAAGTGGCACGAGAAGTTTGAAAGAATTTTAACTGCTGAAGGATTTATTGTAAATGAAGCTAACATATGTGTGTACTATCGCCATGGTGGGGGCGAGGGAGTTATTATGTGTCTCTACGTTGATGACATATTAATATTCGGGACCAACCTCGCTGTTATCGAGGAGGTCAAAGAGTTCCTATCTCACTGCTTTGAGATGAAGGACTTGGAAGTGGCTGATGTAATTTTAAACATCAAGCTACTAAAGGATGACAATGGTGGGATTACACTGCTTCAATCTCACTATGTGGAAAAGATATTGTGTCGCTTTGGGTATAGCGGCTGCAAGTATTCTCCAACGCCTTATGATCCGAGTGTGCTACTTCGAAATAATCGAAGGATTGCTAAAGATCAATTGATATATTCTCAAATTATTGGCTCGCTCATGTATTTAGCCAGCGCTACTATACCTGACATATCCTTTGCTGTAAGAAAACTGAGTCGATTTGTGCCAAATCCTGGAGACGATCATTGGCATGCTCTTGAAAGAGTTTTGCGCTGTTTGAAAGGCACTGCGAGTTATGGTATTCACTATACTGGGTATCCACGGGTACTTGAGGGTTATAGTGATTCAAACTGGATATCTGATGCTGATGAGATTAAGGACACAAGTGGTTATTTTTTTACACTTGGTGGTGGTGCTGTTTCCTAGAAGTCTTGCAAGTAGACCATCTTAACAAGGTGACCAATGGAAGCAGAACTCACAACATTAGACATAGCCAGTGTTGAAGCAGAGTGGCTTCGTGAGCTCTTGATGGACTTACATGTGGTTGAAAAGCCAATACCCGCTATCCCGATGAACTATGATAATCAAACTGTGATCGTCAAAGTAAACAGTTCTAAGGACAATATGAAGTCATCAAGACATGTGAAGAGGAGATTGAAATCTGTCAAGAAACTGAGAAACTCCGGAGTTATTGCGTTGGATTATTTCCAAACATCTAAAAAACCGGCAGATCCCTTCACAAAGGGTTTATCACGCAATGTGATATATAATGCATCGAGGGAGATGGGTTTGAGACCCACGCTATGAGTTGATCCCAGTGGCAACCCACTCTATGTGATCGCAGATCCCGTGAATTAGAGCTGGGATACAAGCTGTTGGTAAGCTGAGAGGAGAGTATCCCCATCTTATATTTACATCTCCATAAAGATGCAATACTCTCTTAATCTGCATGGCAGGTTGATATTTATCTTAATGTGTTCTAAGTGGCTTTTATAAGCGGAGATGTTGTCCTGCAGAACATCTCTTGAGGAACACACCTATATGAGTCTGACTGTCAAACGTCGTAGTCCGTGAGAGTTGGGTGCTCTTTAATAAACTCATGAAAGGCCCTGGAGTATGACGCATAAGCTCCAAACCGCGGGGAAGCCGGCGACAGCCCTGTACCGGTCTAGATTTTGTGTGAAACTAGCACGCAGAAAACTAGTAGTTCAAGGCATAGTCCACTATTCAAGTTGCTAGCTAGTGTAGCATGAAGTTTAATGTGGAAGTTCAACTTAACAGTCTCCACTACACACCGGTATATAAAACAATGTTCTGGAAGAAAAGTGATGTGATGTGCCAATGAGACTTTGTGGGGGCTCAATAGAAAAATTCTGAAATTCTATTTGGCCCACTTGTATATGGCAGCATATGGTTGTGCTAATGGTGCTAAAGTTTAGTCCCACATTGCTAGTGATGTGATGTGCCAATGAGACGTTGTGGGGGCCCATTAGACAAATTCTGAAATTCTCTTTGGCCCACTTGTATATGGCAGCATATGGTTGTGCTAGTGGTGCTAAAGTTTAGTCCCATATTGCAAGTGGAAGGGGAGTTGGACCACCTTGTATAGTAGAGTGTTGCACCACTCACGAAGGTGTGACAAGGAGAGAAGCCCTCGCGCACTCCTCCTCCGACGCCGCCCGCCTCGCAACACCTCGCCTCATCACGACGCTCGTGCGCCGCGGGTTGCGGGAATCTCGTCGAGCCAAGCTTTATTTTGCTAGTTGGGAAAACTAATATGAGTCATTAACGGACGTGTTAATTACAGTTGTTTCTAGTTTTTATGGACGTGGGCTGTTACCAACTCGGACGTGGGGTGTGTCCCACGATCTCCCTGACCTGCACTATATAAGCGTCTGCGCTAAACCTAATTGGTAATCAATCCACAACACGCACCTACCTCCAGAACCTTGCGCCGTTGCTTTCGTCTTCCCCATCCCGGCTTGCGGCGTGCACTGCATATCGGGATAGTAGTTCTCCGGAACCCCGCCTCTCGTGAACCTGTACGGGTGAGGGGCGATCAGGTTTTTGGGGAGCGCTCAAGGGCGACTACTGGCAACCACGACGTCATCGAACGACAAGTTCCCGAACAACGACTTCTTCCCGGACATCAGTGACCTCTTCGTCAACCTCAACATAGGCGACAACTCTGCTGCTGCTACCGCCGCGGCTACTACTGCAACTGCATCGTATGTGATCTCAATCTCTCTCTTTCGGATTATGCTAGAGTTTCTAGTTCTAGCGTGTGGCATCCCGCAAAACCACTACTAGAAAATCGCGTTGAATTTGTGCATTGCATCGTCATCATCATGCATTGTTTGCCAAAACTATGTTTGCAAAGCCCGTGTTGTTTTCTAAACGCCCCTCTTTATTCAAACCTCAAAACCGGGTCCCCGGAATATTTTGGTTTGCCGATATCGGTTTGCAAAAACTTTGTTTGAAATAAATAAAATATTTAATTTATTTTAGCGGGGCAGTCGAACGGGCCGTTTTAGCCCGAACGACCACCCCAGAAAAACCAGATCGGTCCATCCTGCCGCCCCATCTAAACCTAAACCCACCTAAAACTCTACCCAACCTACCCCTCCACCTCACCCTGCCCAATCCCCACACGCCACCTCAGCACACCTCTCTCCCTCCACCAATCCCTCCCTGCCACCTCACCACCCCAAACCCCCTCCTCTCTCTTCCCCTCTCTCTCACCAGTCCCACAGCACACCAAACTCACACGCACACCGCGCGCGCACAGCCCCTGGGCCCCGCCGCGGGACCCGCCTGTCTCCACGCGCCCCACCTGACCCAGCTACCCACACCACGCCACCCTCCCACCGACCCGTGGGCCCCCTTCTCCCCCGCCCACCGCCAGCTGCACTCACCCGTCCCCCTGGCCTACCCCAGCCCCACGCGACCCCAACCCCCGCACGCGCACGCTCGCGAGCATGCCCGCGTGCCCCCCTGCTCGTCTTCCTCCTCGGGGTCTTCTTCCTCCTCCCTCGTCTCCCCACCAACCGCTCTGCCTCCCCCTGGCACCGACAGCGCCGCCGGCGAGCCGCGGCAGCCCGTCCGCCCATCCGACCCCAAGCAGCGCCGCCGCCTCGCTTCTCCCGCGCGCCGCCTCGCGCCCACCGCGCGCCCGCAGCTCCCGCAACCGCTGTCCTCCGCCCACCTCGCTGCGCACCCCGCCGCCGCGCGCGCCTCCGGCCGACGCCGCTCGCAGCCGCCCCGCTGGCTCTGCCGCCCGCGCCTCGTCCCCAGCACCTCCGCCTCTGCGCCCCTGCTCGCCCGCCTCCGGCCCCTTCAGCGCCGCCGGCCGCGCAAGCTCCTCCGGCCCGCACCCGCTCGCCCCGGGCCCGCCTCGCCGCGTCGCCCCGGCCCCTTCAGCGCCCTGCGGCCTCCGCCTCGCCTCCGCCGGCGCCGCCGCGGGTCCTCCTCCTCCCCGTCGCCCCGTCTGTGGCCGTCCGTCGTCCGCCGCCGCGGCCAACCTTCCCCGCGAGCGCCGTCGGTTTTCCCCTGTAGTCCCCTGTGCATGTGTGTGAGAGTTGCAGGTGCCGTGTACGCGTCTGTCCTGTACAGTTTGGTGCCAATCCAAGCCTCTGACAAGGAACGGAACGGACATAATAATGCCAACGACCGGAAACCGAACAAGATCTTCGTCGCGGAAAAACTAGGGGCGATGACGCCAGATCGACAAGATCTACCTCACGGAGCGGCGAACCCCGGACCCCGATGAATCATGATCTACGCTACAGAACAGCAAGCCCCTCGGAGTGAAAACAACAAGGCCGATCCCGCCGTACGCCAAGGTCTGCAAACGGTCCGGGAACTTCCCCCTGGATGCCAAGTTCGCCGACACGGATACACCGAGTGATGCCTCGAGGACGCCAAGATCTTCACCCCGGACACCGAGTCCACCGAGACCCCGAATGCGACAAGTGCTTCGACCCAGACGAAATGACCGACAACATGACCCGAAGACCCCGGATGCTCCAAGACCGACCCCGGAGTCCGAGAACGCTTCCGTCGAACCTCGTCGATCCCGTCGAACCCTGGACCCCGAGACCGAACCCTGGACCCTGTCGAACCCCGAACCCCGGAAACCCAAGATCGTCGAGCCCCCTCTGATGTGTGACCCCTTTTCTCCGAACCCTATTTTATAACATATCAATTTGTTGCACATTAAATTGTCGTTCCCGCATGCATAGCATTGGTTTGGGGGCCTTATGCCGATTCACCTTATAATTAAATATGGGGCCCATATGCGGGCAAATCTAGCCTTATATTGGCCTCATTTAAACATGTGTAGCGAACCGGTTCCATCTGTGGTCTTGCTAAACAACATTTAATATGCGGGGTAGTTAAATAACTTGAACAATATAATTAATTGTCGGGACCCCGGTTCCGCTTAATTTTGACCTAATTGCATCGCACCTTTGCCATGCCATGCATCATACATGCATCATGCCGATCTTCTGCCGTGTATTAAATCTTGCACCCGGTGTTTCTTCTAGCGTTTTGCTTCTTCGCGGATAAGGCCGTTGAGTTGATGTGAGCTTCGCCCCGATCTTCGGTTGAACCTTCGACAATGTTTTCAGGCGAGCATCTCCCTCTTTCTACCTATCTTACTTTTATAGTATTTATTTCCTCCTGTTGATCTATTGCTATCTGTGTTGCGATGCTTTAGTTCCGTACCCGTGATATACCGTGCAGCCCTATATTGCCTTGGACACATCCTATTACCTGTTGTTTGGTAGATAGTTGGACTTGCGCGTCGTAGTTGCTTGCTCAAGTGCTGATGTGTGTCGTCATATGCCTCAGTTGCTGATGTATTGCCGTATGTTGATGATGGAAATGATTCTAGTTTTACTTATCGTCACTTTAATTTCTGTTTAACAACTAAAATTGAAATAAGCAGAGGCATCGGTGGGTGATAGATAATATTTGGTTTCCGAACGCCCACTTGTGTCCCGTAAGACCCCGAGTACTTGATACCTGTTCCTTGATTTATCGCGCTATCCACATCCGGGAGGTATATGGGACCCCCCTTAGCCAGAGCTTGATTCCGTCTTATTTCTTGGGGCCACAAACTAGTTTGAGGTTTTATTTACGATCCTGTACTTATGCCATGTTTACCGCTTTATTTACGATTGTGCGAGGTACTGCACATTGTACTGTTTTGGAAGCGGAATGTTTACGCGGTATCGACAAGCCCAGCCACACTTTCGGGTTCCCAGTCGTTTACAGCCATTGTCGCAGACCTTGAGGCCGTCTCGGAGCTTGCTTACTCCGTTGCGGGATCTACTTAAGGGGTGGCCCCCTGAAATATTTCTGAATCTTGTGATTGCTTTGTCGTGAAGGCCTCGTTGGGTTTTGATTTGGTTTTTCCGAGGTTGATCGAGTGTGTGTTGCTATTGGTGCACCCCGGCCGGGTAAAACTTTCTGAAAGCCGTGTCCGCGGATATGGACGACTTGGAGCACAGTATCTCGACCATAGACAAGCATAATTAAAGTTTATTGCTATAAATTTGACTTTATAATGACTAGTAATCAGCTTCACTATAATGGAATGATTAAATAATACTGCCCACAATTGCTTGTTTGCTTTGTCGCTTGCGACAATTGTATCTGACTAGTAAGTAATGCAACTACAACGGAATGGCTGAATAAAAGTGCCAACAACTGCTGGGTTTTGGGTTTATCTCATGTCATCTGTATATGATTAGTAAGTGTTGCAACTATAACGGAATGGTTAACTAAAAGTGCCCACCGCCTACTTTATCAGGATGATTATCTAAACCTGACTAGTAATTGCTGCAACGATAACTGAATAAGTAAAACTGCCAACTGTGTGCGTTTCTCGGTTGACTTTCTCGTTTGGTCTCGAGGGGGAAACACCAGGATGGGTTTGTTTGGTGATAGCTTCAGGTTAGATCCGGTTAGGTCATTCTTATCCCTCTCTGATATCCGCCAGTTGAATCGAGTCTCTATAGGTTGTTTAGTGCATGCTGCCGCTGCCGCTCAGTCCACCATACCTATGTAGGCGAGGACCGCCGAATTCTAGCCTCGCCGTGTACTGGCCTCAGTACTGACGCTCCTTCTTTTTCCTTTGCCCTTCGTCGGCACCCCTTTTGTTTAAGCAGGTTTGAGATCGACGTCGTTAGCAGGGTTACCCTTCCGGCTTGGCCTGGGCAGGGTTATGGACGCCATTGGTTATACTTCAGGGCTCTTAGCCCCATTTGCATCTTGTCCGTAGCTGGACGCTCTATCGCTTTCAAGGTGATTTGGATCTTTGTATATTATATCTGTATTCTGGGCTCATGGAGTCGCTTATATATATATCTGTTCTGTGGGTCCCATCGAGGACTGTTGTGTAATGTTATTACTTCGTTTTCCACCCGCACGAAAGTGCCTGGTGGGCACCTTTGAATCGTTTCTATGCGGGTTTGGTGAATTTTGCCCAAACTTGCATAGGGCCGATTCTGAGGGTGTTACAGAGTGGTATCAGAGCTCAGCAGTTGCGATACCCCACAAGTCCAGCCTGTAGGATAACCTAGCTAACGGCCGAAGTAGAGTGTCAAAACTATTTTTGAAAATCGATTGGATAGTTCTGATTAGGTCTGATTTTACTCCTTACCCCTCTGCTATTCTCCTCTTATCTCGACGCGTTTTGAATCTGCTCTCTTATCTTTTCTTCGAGTCCAGGATTTCTCGTGGTGGGGTTCCGTCGTACCTTCAGGGTTTCGCTTCCTCTTTTGATAACGGTGTTGCCACATCTGGTGTTCAAGCTGCCTGATGAATCCGTCTACGGTATCACCATTCTTTGTTCCTTGTTTGTGCTATCCGGTGTTTCCCGACGCGACGACATCATCTACGCCAGATCCGATGCAGAGTCTGCATCACCCCTTTGATCCGAATCTCGCTTGTCGAGATCTTCAGTCTGAATCCGAGGGTTGGTTGCATAATCTGTCTATTCGTGTACAGAGTAATGCTTCGAGTGCGGGATGGAGTCGCGACCATACCACTACTCTTATCATTTGCTTTTGTATATTGAATGGTGGATCGATGCAATTCTACTCCTTCCACGGAAGCTAGAGGTGGCTTAATTTGCTGATGCCTCTACCTTCGACCTTTTTGTTTCCGGAGTGCTCTCTCGACGATCAGGGACAACGACCTCTTGTTAGTGGTGTCGCGAAGATCTACACGAAGCGAGAAGACGCAGACCGCCGGCCTTTCCTTCCGGTACCGTGAGGCGGATCTCGAGGGCGAGATCCATTGTTAGTGGTGTCGAATTGTGGCATCCCGCAAAACCACTACTAGAAAATCGCGTTGAATTTGTGCATTGCATCGTCATCATCATGCATTGTTTGCCAAAACTATGTTTGCAAAGCCCGTGTTGTTTTCTAAACGCCCCTCTTTATTCAAACCTCAAAACCGGGTCCCAGGAATATTTTGGTTTGCCGATATCGGTTTGCAAAAACTTTGTTTGAAATAAATAAAATATTTAATTTATTTTAGCGGGGTAGTCGAACGGGCCGTTTTAGCCCGAACGACCACCCCAGAAAAACCAGATCGGTCCATCCTGCCGCCCCATCTAAACCTAAACCCACCTAAAACTCTACCCAACCTACCCCTCCACCTCACCCTGCCCAATCCCCACACGCCACCTCAGCACACCTCTCTCCCTCCACCAATCCCTCCCTGCCACCTCACCACCCCAAACCCCCTCCTCTCTCTTCCCCTCTCTCTCACCAGTCCCACAGCACACCAAACTCACACGCACACCGCGCGCGCACAGCCCCTGGGCCCCGCCGCGGGACCCGCCTGTCTCCACGCGCCCCACCTGACCCAGCTACCCACACCACGCCACCCTCCCACCGACCCGTGGGCCCCCTTCTCCCCCGGCCCACCGCCAGCTGCACTCACCCGTCCCCCTGGCCTACCCCAGCCCCACGCGACCCCAACCCCCGCACGCGCACGCTCGCGAGCATGCCCGCGTGCCCCCCTGCTCGTCTTCCTCCTCGGGGTCTTCTTCCTCCTCCCTCGTCTCCCCACCAACCGCTCTGCCTCCCCCTGGCACCAACAGCGCCGCCGGCGAGCCGCGGCAGCCCGTCCGCCCATCCGACCCCAAGCAGCGCCGCCGCCTCGCTTCTCCCGCGCGCCGCCTCGCGCCCACCGCGCGCCCGCAGCTCCCGCAACCGCTGTCCTCCGCCCACCTCGCTGCGCACCCCGCCGCCGCGCGCGCCTCCGGCCGACGCCGCTCGCAGCCGCCCCGCTGGCCTCTGCCGCCCGCGCCTCGTCCCGTCCTCGTCCCCAGCACCTCCGCCTCTGCGCCCCTGCTCGCCCGCCTCCGGCCCCTTCAGCGCCGCCGGCCGCGCAAGCTCCTCCGGCCCGCACCCGCTCGCCCCGGGCCCGCCTCGCCGCGTCGCCCCGGCCCCTTCAGCGCCCTGCGGCCTCCGCCTCGCCTCCGCCGGCGCCGCCGCAGCCAAGGTCGCCTCCGCGGGTCCTCCTCCTCCCCGTCGCCCCGTCTGTGGCCGTCCGCCGTCCGCCGCCGCGGCCAACCTTCCCCGCGAGCGCCGTCGGTTTTCCCCTGTAGTCCCCTGTGCATGTGTGTGAGAGTTGCAGGTGCCGTGTACGCGTCTGTCCTGTACAGTTTGGTGCCAATCCAAGCCTCTGACAAGGAACGGAACGGACATAATAATGCCAACGACCGGAAACCGAACAAGATCTTCGTCGCGGAAAAACTAGGGGCGATGACGCCAGATCGACAAGATCTACCTCACGGAGCGGCGAACCCCGGACCCCGATGAATCATGATCTACGCTACAGAACAGCAAGCCCCTCGGAGTGAAAACAACAAGGCCGATCCCGCCGTACGCCAAGGTCTGCAAACGGTCCGGGAACTTCCCCCTGGATGCCAAGTTCGCCGACACGGATACACCGAGTGATGCCTCGAGGACGCCAAGATCTTCACCCCGGACACCGAGTCCACCGAGACCCCGAATGCGACAAGTGCTTCGACCCGGACGAAATGACCGACAACATGACCCGAAGACCCCGGATGCGCCAAGACCGACCCCGGAGTCCGAGAACGCTTCCGTCGAACCTCGTCGATCCCGTCGAACCCTGGACCCCGAGACCGAACCCTGGACCCTGTCGAACCCCGAACCCCGGAAACCCAAGATCGTCGAGCCCCCTCTGATGTGTGACCCCTTTTCTCCGAACCCTATTTTATAACATATCAATTTGTTGCACATTAAATTGTCGTTCCCGCATGCATAGCATTGGTTTGGGGGCCTTATGCCGATTCACCTTATAATTAAATATGGGGCCCATATGCGGGCAAATCTAGCCTTATATTGGCCTCATTTAAACATGTGTAGCGAACCGGTTCCATCTGTGGTCTTGCTAAACAACATTTAATATGCGGGGTAGTTAAATAACTTGAACAATATAATTAATTGTCGGGACCCCGGTTCCGCTTAATCTTGACCTAATTGCATCGCACCTTTGCCATGCCATGCATCATACATGCATCATGCCGATCTTCTGCCGTGTATTAAATCTTGCACCCGGTGTTTCTTCTAGCGTTTTGCTTCTTCGCGGATAAGGCCGTTGAGTTGATGTGAGCTTCGCCCCGATCTTCGGTTGAACCTTCGACAATGTTTTCAGGCGAGCATCTCCCTCTTTCTACCTATCTTACTTTTATAGTATTTATTTCCTCCTGTTGATCTATTGCTATATGTGTTGCGATGCTTTAGTTCCGTACCCGTGATATACCGTGCAGCCCTATATTGCCTTGGACACATCCTATTACCTGTTGTTTGGTAGATAGTTGGACTTGCGCGTCGTAGTTGCTTGCTCAAGTGCTGATGTGTGTCGTCATATGCCTCAGTTGCTGATGTATTGCCGTATGTTGATGATGGAAATGATTCTAGTTTTACTTATCGTCACTTTAATTTCTGTTTAACAACTAAAATTGAAATAAGCAGAGGCATCGGTGGGTGATAGATAATATTTGGTTTCCGAACGCCCACTTGTGTCCCGTAAGACCCCGAGTACTTGATACCTGTTCCTTGATTTATCGCGCTATCCACATCCGGGAGGTATATGGGACCCCCCTTAGCCAGAGCTTGATTCCGTCTTATTTCTTGGGGCCACAAACTAGTTTGAGGTTTTATTTACGATCCTGTACTTATGCCATGTTTACCGCTTTATTTACGATTGTGCGAGGTACTGCACACTGTACTGTTTTGGAAGCGGAATGTTTACGCGGTATCGACAAGCCCAGCCACACTTTCGGGTTCCCAGTCGTTTACAGCCATTGTCGCAGACCTTGAGGCCGTCTCGGAGCTTGCTTACTCTGTTGCGGGATCTACTTAAGGGGTGGCCCCCTGAAATATTTCTGAATCTTGTGATTGCTTTGTCGTGAAGGCCTCGTTGGGTTTTGATTTGGTTTTTCCGAGGTTGATCGAGTGTGTGTTGCTATTGGTGCACCCCGGCCGGGTAAAACTTTCTGAAAGCCGTGTCCGCGGATATGGACGACTTGGAGCATAGTATCTCGACCATAGACAAGCATAATTAAAGATTATTGCTATAAATTTGACTTTATAATGACTAGTAATCAGCTTCACTATAATGGAATGATTAAATAATACTGCCCACAATTGCTTGTTTGCTTTGTCGCTTGCGACAATTGTATCTGACTAGTAAGTAATGCAACTACAACGGAATGGCTGAATAAAAGTGCCAACAACTGCTGGGTTTTGGGTTTATCTCATGTCATCTGTATATGATTAGTAAGTGTTGCAACTATAACGGAATGGTTAACTAAAAGTGCCCACCGCCTACTTTATCAGGATGATTATCTAAACCTGACTAGTAATTGCTGCAACGATAACTGAATAAGTAAAACTGCCAACTGTGTGCGTTCCTCGGTTGACTTTCTCGTTTGGTCTCGAGGGGGAAACACCAGGATGGGTTTGTTTGGTGATAGCTTCAGGTTGGATCCGGTTAGGTCATTCTTATCCCTCTCTGATATCCGCCAGTTGAATCGAGTCTCTATAGGTTGTTTAGTGCATGCTGCCGCTGCCGCTCAGTCCACCATACCTATGTAGGCGAGGACCGCCGAATTCTAGCCTCGCCGTGTACTGGCCTCAGTACTGACGCTCCTTCTTTTTCCTTTGCCCTTCGTCGGCACCCCTTTTGTTTAAGCAGGTTTGAGATCGACGTCGTTAGCAGGGTTACCCTTCCGGCTTGGCCTGGGCAGGGTTATGGACGCCATTTGTTATTCTTCAGGGCTCTTAGCCCCATTTGCATCTTGTCCGTAGCTGGACGCTCTATCGCTTTCAAGGTGATTTGGATCTTTGTATATTATATCTGTATTCTGGGCTCATGGAGTCGCTTATATATATATCTGTTCTGTGGGTCCCATCGAGGACTGTTGTGTAATGTTATTACTTCGTTTTCCACCCGCACGAAAGTGCCTGGTGGGCACCTTTGAATCGTTTCTATGCGGGTTTGGTGAATTTTGCCCAAACTTGCATAGGGCCGATTCTGAGGGTGTTACATAGCGTTTGGCGTAGATGTGATAGGTTTGTCTTGTATAGATGCAATCTGTTCATCTACTTTGTTGATCTGCATGATTGGTTTTACTACTATTTGTATGATCATGCTTTATCAGTTTATTATTCGGATTAAATCATATGAATTATTGCTTATATTTTCAACAAAAACGAAAGTAGATCTTGAATTTGTTGTCACTATTCAATCACTACCACCATGTTACTCCATCTATACACACTCCCCCACACACATTCTCTTAGATATATCTATCAAAACAAGTAATCAAGAACGGGGTAGATGATATGCATCTATCAATACATCTTACACATAAAATAGGTTTAAATATCATATATCAAATCATAGAATAAAGATCCACCACATAGAAATTACATATATGACCATAATCATCTTGGGCAGCTCATATAGTACTAGATCTATGATAGCACAAGAGAAAAACCACTAGTAGAAAACAGACATCTAGTCCCGGTTTGTAAGGGGCTTTAGTCCCGAATATGCATCCAGGACTATGAAATCGGGTCCAGGACTATGAAATCTGTTACGAACATGGACTAGAGGGTCTCCACATGGCCTCGTGGAGTGTGCTGGGCTGGAGGATTTTTAGTCCCGGCTTCCGCGGTAGCGTTTTGGGGCAATCGACTACCGCGACGGAAGATGGAGTTTTAGGGTTTTATTTTTTATTTTTTGTGTTCAATTATTTTTCATTTTGTGTTTTCATTTCGAACAAGTTTTCGTATACATATTATTCTACACTACTACATGTTGTCCACGTTGATGCATATATAATATAGTTTCTCTCACAAGCATACATACATGTATACAACTTGGTATACGAGTGCCAACCGAGACTAGAGCTCGTCTATTTGATTACACGAAGATCATTACATTATATGGATACTTTAAGTTCTATCCACGTTGTATTGTCCTTTTGGGTTTATGACGTCCCTGACATAAAAGATATGTAGGAGCATAAAATAAAGTTTTGAGATATGTAGCTCAAGTCAACGGTAATCCTAAGAGTGGGGTCCCATGCATATTTTATTGACAGAAGTAGGTATAGTTTATGTGTTTGGACCTTTACAAGTTAAATGTCTCATGACTATTGACTATAAGTACTTGATGACTGCAAGAGCACAAATCAATTATCGCTAGTTTCAAAATAAGAGTATCGAACCCACAATGAGCTATGACTGGACCTACTACTTGACAGTGACGACACATTTATCATCTAATATGCTAGAGAATGACAAATTTTTGTATCTACGATAACAGAAAGCGTTTGTAAAGGATAAATCAGCTTAGATGATAGATTAAGGAACGTCCCGAAGATAAATTGGTAGTGAAAAAATTGTATGCTGACACTAAATAAGAATCTATGACAGAGCTTCCACGACGGACCTCATGATGCACCTATTTGTCTCCAGGGTGTAATAGGTGCCAGATAAGACATATTAGATGACAAAATTAGTCTGTCACTATATATCTTTTCTCTTGTAGAGATGGGTTAGTCTACGGCTAGAAAATGGGTCGTGGTCCGACCATGACGAGGGGTGCGCCTAGCGACCTGACGCATTTTGACCGCCCACCCGCTTTCAACGACCTCTTTTATGGCGACGGGACGTCACCAATAACTGTTGGCTTCCCGCAGGGTGATGCGGCTCAGATCACTGTAGAGCTTTGTTGGGAAACCCCAAGAGGAAGGTATGATGAGTACAGCAGCAAGTTTTTACCTTAGTAAGAAACCAAGGTTATCGAACCAGTAGGAGGAAGGAAACGACTCAAAGGTGTTGCTAGCATCTGGAAACCTACACAACACAAATTCAATACTTTGCCCCAATGAACAATGAGGTTGTCAATCTCATCGGTTTGCTGAAAACAAAGGATTAACTGTATGGTGTGGAATGTAATGGTGGTTTGCAGAAAATAATCAGTAACGGTGGAAGATGTATAAATGGTAAAGATTGGATCGGTGTCCATAGTTCACTACAGGTGCTCTCCTTGAGATAACAACATGCCATGCTGGAATTACAGCGAGGCATTTGACAGGACAGAGCAAGGCATAACAATGCAATACTAGACATTCATGATCCTATGAGATTTGATTGGGCATTACAACAAGATACATAGACCGCCATCCAACTGCATCTATGACTAGTAATCCACCTTCAAGTTATCATCCGAACCCCCTCCAGTATTAAGTTGCAAGCAACGGATAACTGCTTTAAGCAAAGTGTGTGAAGTAAACAATCCACTTGTTCCATGAACAATAGATCGTTGTTTTCTCCCTAGTAGCAACAACACATCTACAATCTTAGATATTTCCGTCACTTCCCCAGATTAAATAGAGGCATGAACCCACTATCGAGCATAAATACTCCCTCTTGGAGTCACTAGCATCTACTTGGCCAAGATAGCTACTAGAAACGAAGAGCATGCAAGATCACAAACAACACGAACATGATTGAATCAATAAGATAGAACATTAACCAATCTGACATAGTAATCTCATTATCCATCAGATCCCCACAAACACAACATGCATGATTACAGATAGATGATCTTGATCATGAATGGAGCTCAAAATATCTAAACATGGTAGCACAGAGGAGGAGAAACAACCATTTATCTACACTATGGACCCGTAGTCCAAGGTGGAACTACTCACGCTTCATACCAGTGGATGGCATGGTGATGAAGAAGGCCTCCGAGATGATCTCTCACCTCCGGCAGGGTGCCGGGAAGAGCTTTAGATCCCCCCGATATAGGGATGATCGTGGCGGTGGCTACGGACTGTTTCGTGGAAGATTGATCAGGTACTTAGGGTTTAGGTATCGGGGGATTCTTATAGGTGAAGAGGGAGTCCGAGGGGGTGCCCGAGGCGGCTGCACCCCCCAGGTGCGGGCCGAGCCTGGACGCGTGGCCAGGGGGTGTGGCCCTCTCGAGGCCCTCCTCCGTCTCGTCTTCTGGCTCCGTGTTCCCCACGGTAAAATATTCACTTTGGCTTTTGTCCCGTCCAATTCCGAGAATATTCATTTTCTGACTTTTCTAGAACCAAAAACATTAGAAAACAGGCAAATGGAACTGTGGCATCTTGTTAATAGGTTAGTCCCAGAAAACATATAAAAATACCTCAAAGAGAATACAAAGCAAAGCAAAGTAGATACTAAACAAGCATAGAACATCAAAAAGTAGATACATTTACAACGTATCACGGGGCCAGTCTATCCGGTCCTCACTGGCTCCCGTTTCCCGCACGCCATGCCCATTTTGCGCCCACGGCAGTAAACATCCCGTGCCTGTCCATGGCATTTCCCACCACTGTCCGCGGTCTATAAAACACAGAAGTAGCAGAGCCTTGAACAAAAACCGACATGATCTCATCAGTCATGCCTCACCACAATAGATAGACAGAGGTGTGATGCCTATGAAGCCGTGATAAATAGGATGAACCTCACCGGCATCGAGGTGCTGGTGGAGGTGGTGGCTTGCAAAGCCGCCGATCACACGGTGGGCACGATGCACAATACCGCAGCCAAGGCGGTGTCTAAGTATGAAGCACGCGATGCTTCCACTGAGGCAGTAAGCAACAGGAGGTACGCCCGGTGAGAGGCGTGTGACCGCACCGACGTAGCATTGGTGCAACACGTCGTGTTGGTGGATGCCATGGTGATGGAGGTGGAGATGGACGTGGAGGAGGAGTAAGAGGTGCACGACGCCTTCCTTGCCCACTTCCACTACGAGTCAGAGGAAGCTGTGCAAGAAAGGAGCGACGAGCAGCTCGCCATTATCGAGTCTAATGACACTCGGTAGGTGGTTCTTGGGCTCTCACGGCGACGGAGAAATCGGCCCAGAAGAGCAGGGACCACTTGGTAGCAGAGATGGAGATAATGTATGCCCGTCGGGCTGCCGATGAGGGGAGGGCAATGAGGGAGCAGGCCGAGCAGACCGACAAGTACATGAGTTAGCTCCGCCGTGCCACCACCAGTGTAACATACCACCTTTTGTGTAATGTAAATAAGATATATTTTAGCATTGCATGCATGCATAACACTTGCATTTTGGTTTAATCAAGAAAGAACCAACAAAACCCTAAACCCTAACTCCCCTCTCTATTTGAAACATTCATTTGGTTTTGAAAATATTTGGAAAGAAACACAAAATGCATGGAGCCCAATCAGTACCAAGGGCCCCTTAGTGTTTTTAGTTATGCTACAAAAATTTCTGTGATTTGAAACTATTCAAAAACAGATTTGAATTGATTACACAAACAGAAATTAGAAAACAGAAAAGAAAAAGGTTTAAGAGAAAAAATCTAGACCTAACCTAAATACTGGGCCGCAGACCACCTCTCTTCTCTCTCTCTGCAGCCAAGCGCACCACGCAGCAGCCCAAGAGCCAGCCCACCTCAGCCCATCTAGCCCGTACCCCTTCGTCGTCTTCTTCTTTTCTTCTTCCCCGAGCTGCCGGCGAAGCAGCTGCCTGGCAAAGCCCTTGCCGTCGATCTCGCCGACGCAGCGATGCGCGCCGCCTGCGAGGATGAGGATAAGAACCACCGCGTCGAGCTCTTCCTCCCCATACCCATCTCACACGCTCTCGTGGCCTCTGTGGCTTTCCCCAAACTTGACGGAACCCTAAGCCTCGGGATCCGCCGTGCCCCGCCATTCCCGACCGCCCCCTCTCCATCCGAGACCTCTGCCGGCTTCGCCTCGCCACGCTGATCATCCCTGCCAGAGGAATCGACCGGAGACGCACGGAATCGTCGCCATCGACTTCACCTTCCCGAGCTCCAGCCACTTCCTTCTTCGTCGATTCCGGCCGTTCCACACCGCCCCCGGCGTCGCTGTCACCACCATCGCGCTCAGGGTGAGCTACTGGTTCTCGCAGACCCCTCTGTCTCCTCCCTCTCCCTCCCTGGCATCCTCCCCACCGTGCACCGCCGCTCGCCGCCTCTGTCCGTTGTCGCATCGCCGTCTCTGGCGACCATTTTCTGGCGGCGCCGCCACGGTTCGACTCGCCTTGTTCCCCTCTTTCCAATGACCACCATCGCAACCTCTCGCGTGCGCTCAATCGCCAGCTCCATCGTCGATCTGAGAGCAAGCCATTGATGATGTCAGCATGACATCATCCGGATGTCATATTTCCTTTTTATTTTCTTTTAAATGATTTCTGTAATTAATAAATGTATGACAGGTGGGCCCTGCCTGTCAGGGTTTTAATCATTTCTGTAAATGTTTTCTGAAATTAATAAAAGTCTGACATGTGGGCCCAAGTTTGGAAATTATTTTAAATATTCCAAAAATGATTTAAAATGAATTAAAATTTGGGAAATTCATAATTAATTCATTTTAAATCAGAAAAATACAAGTAATATACCAAAATGTTCAAAAAAATGAAAGATATCTAACTAAGATATAATCATACATTGTTAATCAACTTTAATGGCAAGTATAATTAGAAGAACCAATTGAACCCCATAGGTGAATCCGAGGATCCCCTGTTCTAGGGTTTGGACCTTTCGGACTCCCTTTAAATTGACCAAGCATGTTTTAGGGTTCAATTCAACACTATTTAACTTGTCATCTCATCCATATTGTATGAGCATTGCATATGCCATGTGTTGAGTGTTGCTTTCTCTTTTCCGGTGATTAGTTCTCGCGAATAGGAACCGAACCCGAAGCTGAAGTCAACGCCACCGAAGAGCAGTACCAATCCAACAACGGACAAGGCAAGCGAAGCCCCACTCATACATATGAATCCTATGATTACAAAGTGTTTCATTCTTGTCATATGCATTCGGTTCAACAGTCTTTTATCGGTAGGCAGAGAAATCCTATCTGATGCATTTTTTTTCCTTTGTGAACTATTTTACCTGATCCACCGCTCAAGCTTATCCATGCTTAGTGGTCTGATGGTGATCATTCATGTGATGCACCGGTGATGCGGATGAATCTACTATGGTAGGATGTTGTGATGTGATTAGATATGAATGATAAACATGCTAAGGCTTGTATGGGAGGCCACGTGGGTTGTGGTTTTTGTAGTCCCATACTTGCCACCCTTAGGACCTGATGTTCTCGCCTCTTGAACCAAGACGAGCGTACAACCACACAGGGGCCTGGAAACCCCCTCGACTCACTAACTTGCCTAGTAGATTCCATGAGTCACATAGTTTGGGCTTTCCATTCGACATATACATCTTGGTTGTTCTTGAATGGAGGTGAAGGAGGTGCATTCATAACAGGTAGGTAAGCATGGCCGGGAACAAGAGATGCCCGACATCCGTAATCTTGAACCCCGCACACATCATTAGGGACCGGCTTCGGGACTTGACCCGTTATGGAGGCATCTCCCTAGTGTGTGACTCATGGTCTCGGCGAAAGCAAGGTAAAGGTCGTGGTCAACCACTCTCTGCCGGCCTTCCAAGGAAGAGGGCTAAAATTAGGCATTAAGAATAGGTTGGTACGTGTGGGTAAAGTTGTGCACCCCTGGAGTGTTATTAATCTTTTCAAATAGTCGTGTCCATGGTTATGGACAACTTGGGAACGGATTATGTGATCATAGAGAACTATAACCGAATGATAAAACTTGTCAACTAAAGTGAGATCCGGAATACTCCCTCGGGGTTGTTTGAGGGGGTAGTTCAGGAAGAGAGGTTCAGTTAATAATGGTTCTTGGTGGATATCAAAGATGATTTTAAGAGATAGAGTTGAAGTCTTCTTATCCCCTTTTGAAAATGGTCTGACTAGACGAGTTTCTTCTCCCTCTTGTTTCGAAAACAAAAGATGTCTTTATGCAAAATAACTCCACTTGCCATAAGTCTTGCGGAGTACGCCCTGTACTCAGCCTTGCTTCGTTGATGTTTTTCTATAGATGATGCTACTCCAACTGAAGGTGGTTTCTACGTCGAAGTCGACGAGTAGTCGGGGTTCCCGGGCAGAAGCCTAGGATATATGGAAGGGTCGCTACTTCTGTTTAAGGCCTCTTAGGCCCTTTGCTAAGTTTGTTGTTTAGAACAACTTGTTTGCTACCGTTGTTTGATGTAATGATGGGTCTATGACCCCTGACTTGTATGACTAGTTTGTAACTCTCTTAAGAGTTTACCTTAATAATGTATGGTTTGTATGTTCTGTAATGGTACCGATCTTTCTCAACGAGTTTCGGAATTTTAGGTTAGGCTTATATCAGATGAGGATCTGGTATTTGTCTAGCCCTAATCCCGGGTCGTGACAGATTTTGTTATCAAAGCAGGACTGCCTGTAGGAAACCCTTCTAGATGGTCGATGTCGAGTCTAGAGTTTGAGAAAACTATTTGAAAGCTAAAAACTATTTGCAAAACTCTGAATATGACTCTTTTTACTCCTTATCCAAGGTTGTTCTATTGCTTAGTTATCTTATCTCGTTTGCTTTGCAAAGTTTTCACTTCTTGTCTATCATTTCAAACTCTTAGGATATACGGGTATGAGTTGTTTTTCCCTAAGTACTCCGTACTTGGTTGCAAGGCTCAGAGTTTCTAAGATATATCTGTGCAACTGAAGCATTGTTTTTCAACTTTGCTAAGGATGCCACTAATCCCGCCCTCTATTCTTTTGTGATCTGTTGGTTTTATATCATGCTTGCATTCCATTGTTATGGTTTGTATCTAAGTTGGTAGTGTATATGTCGTGGGAATGACCACGGCAGATGCTGCAATAGGCAGCGAGTAGTAGAACGAAGGGCAAGGGCGGCCAGCCATCTGCGGTGCGAGATGAGGGCAAAGACACAGGGATTTACCCAGGTTCGGCCCCCCGGAGGGTAAAGACCTACTCTTGCTAGATTGTATTATGGAGGTGTTTACAATGGGCGTACTCGGCGACTAGGCGGCGAGTAGCTTGGGTGTATGAGGGAACGTGTCTCTACTCACCCCTTAGGGAGGTTTATATAGGCTTACCTCCCCTAGGGTTTACATATCTCAACCGATTTGGTTACAACTTTGGCAATCGTTTAAACCTAGACCGACTGGGCCTATCCACTCGCCTGGGCCTTCAACTTCCAGTCGCCTGGTATCTTGCTGGGCTTTGATCCACTCGCCGTTCTGCAGGCCCACTCGCCAGCCTTCGGGCCAGTCGGAAACGTCCCGCTGAGTATACCCCAGTAGGCGTATCCCCATCAGTAGTCCCCGAGGCCGATGTTGATTAGGCATGGGTGGCTGCTGGCAGTCGGAGTATATGGCTTCAAGTTGGCATCCAGTCGAATCGTCGGCGGGCTCCTGCATGAAAGAATAAATCCGGCGAACCGAGTCGCGTCTTGGGCGAGTCGAGCCAACGGGACACGGTCTCAGCGAGTGACTTTAGCGAGCCGAGTGACAGGAGGCAGACCGTCGGGCGTGGTCAAACTAGCCGTTAAGGTAACTCAATGGTAACTTTTGGCGTAATCATCGCGTGGTAACGGCCCCCTAATTTGGCGGGCAACCTCCGCTATATAAGAGGAATGGTAGGCTATCGGAAAGCCAACCGCCCACCATTTCTTCCGAGTGCGCACAACTTCCGTCCGTCGATTCCGCGATCTGATCGACCCGCAACCCTCCGACCTCCAAGTAAATCCTCAGCCATGGCCCTCTCCACTGAATCTTGGGGTAGATCCAAGTGCACCAGGGCGCAGCTGGCCTCCTTCGAGGAGGCCGGAATCCTGCGGGCCGGCTGCTGGCGTATCCCCGCAGCCGGAGAAACGACCCCGAACCCGCGAGAGAGAGAGTTTATCTGCTTCACTAGTCACCGCGAGCGGGGGTTAGGGTTTCCCACCTCCTTATTCTTCCGGCGCTTCTGCGCCTACTACGGGATCCAGCCCTCAGATCTGGGTCCCCATAGTATCGAGCAGCTCGCCATCTTCGTGGCGTTCTGCGAGTGCTACTTGGGCTGCCGGCCCTATTTTCCCCTGTGGCAAGATCTGTTCCACGGACGGATCAGCCGCGAGGAGGCAGGCGGCCCAATGCTAGCCGCGGGCGGCTTAACCTTTCAACTTAAATCTAAAGCCTCCTTCTTCGACCTGATGCTACCGGCCAAAGCAGCGAGCGACTGGAAAAAGTCGTGGTTCTATGTGACCGAGGCGACTCCGGAGGACGAAGCAGCGATCCCGCGGTACTCGGCCAACCGTTCCGAGCCGCGCCATCTCCAGGTCGGCAAGCTCCCCGATGACCAGTGGATGGTCGTCGACGAAATGCTCCAGACCATTCGCGGTCTGAAGAAGAAGGGGCTCCAGACGGTGAACTTGTACAACTGTTGGCTTGGGCGGCGGCTCGTTCCGCTCGCCCAACGCGAGCATTATATGTATCAGTACACAGGCCGAGGAGACTCGACGAAGGCCTGCCTCGCCGAGTGGAATCTGGAGGACTACCTCCTGGCGCTGAAGAGGATCACCCAGGCGGCATACACGGATGCGCAGGCCGGGGTCCCTCCTTACACCGCAAAGCGTCCGGCTCCAACGGTAATCCTTTTATCTTGTTCGCAGTCGCAGCATGTGCAGTCGCGGTAATTCTAACTTTGTTCCGTGTTTAACGCAGCTATTCCAAGTGGTGGAAGGGTGGCTGCCACCCGCCGATGACGAGAGCTCCGGGCCATCCGCCCAGGACACAAGCGAGTCGCCACCCGCCAAGGGTACCGAGGACGACGAGGACGAGTCCGAAGAGGAGATTGCCCCACTGGTCCGAAAGACCCGCGGGCAACGTCAGCGCGAACTCGAGGCGAGCAGGAGCCTCGAGCGTCATGACGATGACGAGGAGCTCCCGGAGACCACCTCGCTCCGTCAGGCCACTCCCGCGAAGAAGAAGAAAGGGAAAGAGGCGAGGGCCCCCCTGAGGAGGAAGACGAAGCCGCCGAAGATGGCCTCACCGCCGCACTCAGCGAGCAGCTCTGATGCTCACAGCTCGGCCGGTGACGGCGCAGTCCTGACGACAACCGCGCTAGATGCGCCATCCATGGAAGCACCGCTGGCCTCAATGCCTCCGCCCTTCGCTCCGGTCTCCGGGCTGGGGAAGGCTCCGGCTGTGGCGACTTCACCTCGCAAGGAGGTCCCGAGCGTGGTGGTCTCGCCTCGCAAGGAGGCTCCGGTCGCGGTAGCTCCACTTCGCGAAGAGGCCTCCGCCGAAGGCGTCCTGGAAGCGCCAACCGCTACTTCAACGTCAAAGAAGCCATCCGTATCCTGGGCCCCTGACGTCCTGGAACTGGGGCTTAGTCGTCGACTAGGTCCTGAGCTGGAGAAACCGGCCGGCCTTCGTACAGGGCTGCGTTTCATTCCAGTCGCCAAGTGAGTGCATTCGGCCTTCACCTTTCTCTTTTAGTACTTCGACTGTTTCTTATTGCTTTGTCATGACGTGTAGGACCGGAGTGAAGAAGATGGGCCACCCGACGGTGGACAAGGTGCCCTCCGCCGCTAGCGAGGAGGATCCTTCCCGTAAAAGGAAGGTGGACGAGGTTGCCGCCTCCACGGAAGGTAGCAAGAAAGCCAAGGGCGACGACATCGTCGCTGTCTCTGATGACACGGCAGCCGCGCCTGCTGGGCCCGCAGTGGAAGCGACCGCGTCCACGAAGGGGGGCATTTCGTTGCCTAGACCGGAGGAAGCAAGCTCCTTTGGGGCAGGTGCGTCAATCGCTACCTTCCCCCGCTTCATGACCAAGGTGGCCACAGCGAGTGAGGCTGCGGCTCCAATTCTCGCTCTAGGGACCGTCGACGCTGAGATTGACCAACGTCGCGGGCACACACCGGCGCTTCTCGCATCTGTGGACGCGGTGCAACTTCACGACATGCTTGGCGCGGCCATCCAGGTACCTCCAGTCCCCGAGGATCAAGTCGGTGCTTAGCAGCGGCTTGATTCTTATAGTTACTTGTTTTGTACGTCCGATTCCAGCCCCCGAGTGCGCACCCGCTAAATTTTAGCGGGTGGGCACTGAGTAATTTTTCGTGGTCACCAGTCCCCGAGTGCGCACCCGCTAAATTTTAGCGGGTGGGCACTGAGTAATTTTTAGTGGTCACCAGTCCCCGAGTGCGCACCCGCTAAATTTTAGCGGGTGGGCACTGAGTAATTTTTAGTGGTCACCAGTCCCCGAGTGCGCACCCGCTAAATTTTAGCGGGTGGGCACTGAGTAATTTTTAGTTGGTACTGACTTTGAGGGAGTGCAGGGTCTGCAACTGGAGTCGGCAGAGCGATTGGCTGCGAAGCAGCGTGCTGAGAAGGAGTTGGCCACTCTCCAAGAAGTAAACAACGACCTTCAGGCTGTCGCTGCGCAGGCGGAGGTGGCTCGCCAAGAACTTGTCCCTGCTGGCGAACTGGCGGTGGCGAAATCTGCGTTAGGCACCGCTGAGCAAAGGATCGCCGATCTCGAACGCGAACTGCGGGAGGCGAAGGAAGAGGCGAGTGAGGCTAACGGGCGAGCTAAAGCCGCCGTTGCGGCTGCGGAGGAAGACCGGAAGGTGTCGGAAGCCCTCATTGTTGGGCTTCAAGACGACCATACGGCGCTTCAGAGTTTCATCACGGGACTCGCCCGCCCGTTGCTTGGTGAGTGCATCTTCCCAGTCTTGTAGTTGTATTGTTTGTGGTTTCCCTGGTACTCACGACTGTTTCCGTCTAGCAGGCCGTGTGATTGGTAGCCACGAAGAAGCGAGCTCTCTTGACGCGAAGCAGTGCGTGAGCATGCTCGTCGACTCGGCGACGCTGTCGGCGACGTGCATCCGCGCCTATCTTCAAGAGATGTCTCCCACGGAGGTTATTCCCAGTGACCTCGTTGAGGTGTGGGAGTACTTGGAGAAGGCGCCTACGGTCGTAGAGTTCATGACGCGGTCGGCGTTTCGACGCGGGGCGTCGACCGCTCTGAGCCTGGGACTCGCTCACTTCCCCGAGGACTTCGACCTCGACGATGTGACGAGTGGGTATCCCTCGTCGACTGGCTCGGTGGATCTGTCCGAGGTTCTTAAGCTGCAGGAGCGTGCCGCCGCGTACTCGGAGCGTGTCTGGGCGATGGGCGACCTCCTTCCCTACCAGGAAACGGTCGTCGCGCCAAACGACCCCGAGCCGCCGCATCGAGACTTCAAGGTTGAACAACCTTTCTGTGCGGCGATGGCGGGTGAGATGACGACGTATCCGTCGAACCCGTACACCGCGTTCATCCGGAAGCGCCGGGACTCTGGTGCATCACCGTCGAAGCCTGCGGAATAGGGTAGTATGCCTAGATAAGTTAGTAGCAGTTCTGCCGAAAAGGCATAGTTTGTAATGTAAGACAATGCAATGTGCGATTGAATTGGATGTTGTGTCCATTTTGCTAATAATTGTCGTGTTTTGGATTGATTTTGGATGAGTCCCCGAGCGCGTCCGCCCTTTTTGTGGGGTTCACCTTGTGTATGATGTTTGTTGTTATCGTGTGTTTTGTTAGTTTAGTCGACTCGTCCGAGCTCGAAGAGCCAGTCGCAAGGCGACTCCCTTGAGCGCTCTGTACTTTACCGTTTTCCCGGACGCGAACGGGGTCGGGTGGCCGAGTCCCCGAGCGTGGTACTTGGTATTTCGAGGCGCGACTCGAGGGTGGTTGAGGACTGAGCGCGTTGGTGTGGGCGCGTCACTCCTGCCTGGCCCGGGGGGTCAGTCGCGTGGCGAGTCCAGGGCGTGCTCTCTTACTTGACGTTTTCCCTGACCGATCGCGACGAACTGGTATTCAGTCCCCGAGCGTGGTACTTAGTCGTTCGAGTCGCTACGCCGAGGATGCGGAGGACCAAGGCCGCTGTGAGAAGCGAGGGCAGTTGTCTTGGTTTGCAAAACCAGTCGAGCTAGGCGACTCCAATGGGGCTCCGGATTGGCGTTTTTCGTGGACGACACAGGACCTGAGGTGACTCAGTGCTCCTATATCGCACTACTTGGCCGTGCCGGTCGCTGTACCAAAGGTTGACTTCTGCATGTTAGCATGATGCTGTTATTACGAGTGCGAGTGGCACAAGGTATGGAGAGTAGACGCAATTTGCGGTAACCGTTTCTTTTATTTCATAACGTCTGGAGAGTACATATGCGGGGTTCTAGGAGTAGAACTTCCGGAGGAGGTTTACATTCCATGGCCTCTGGACATCGAGTTCGCCGCCTCCGCGGACGTCGATGAGGTAGTAGGCGTCGTTGCCGAGTACGCGCCCAATAACGAACGGACCTTCCCACGGAGGGGAGAGCTTGTGCATGCCCTTCTTGTCCTGGATGAGGCGTAACACCAAGTCGCCTTCCTGGAAGGTGCGGGTTTTCACCCGTCGGCTGTGGTAGCGGCGGAGCCCTTGCTGATAAATGGCAGTGCGCGATCGGGCGAGGTCGCGTGCTTCGTCGAGTTGGTCGAGCCCATCTTGGCGGGCCAGCTCGTTTGCGGCCTCCGTATAGTGGACGACCCGAGGCGAGTCGTGTTCTAGGTCGGTGGGCATAACCGCTTCGGCGCCGTAGACCATGAAGAATGGGGTGAATCCCGTCGACCTGTTTACCGAGGTGCGGATTCCCCAGATGACGGAGGGTAGCTCTTCAACCCAGCATCCAGCGGTACGCTCAAGTGGTACCTGGAGTCGCGGCTTCAGACCATGGAGGATGCTTTGGTTGGCTCGTTCCGCCTGACCGTTGGATTCCGGATGTGCGACTGACGCGAGGTCGAGTCAGATGTGGTGCTCTTCGCAGAATTCGGCCATTGCTCCCTTGGCGAAGTTTGTGCCATTGTCCGTGATGATGCTGTTGGGGAATCCGTAGCGATATATGAGCTCGCGTAGGAACTTAGTGGCAGTCTTCCCGTCGCATTTCCGGACTGGCTTGGCCTCGACCCACTTCGTGAATTTGTCGACGGCGACCAGCAGGTGGGTGTAAACGGAGGGGGCCTTCTTGAAGGGGCCTACCATGTCCATGCCCCACACAGCGAATGGCCAGGTGATGGGGATTGTCTTGAGCGCCGAACTTGGTACGTGCGTCTGGTTGGCGTATTTCTGGCACCCAGCGCATCGCTGGACGATATCGACAGCGTCGGCGTGTGCGGTAGGCCAGTAGAAGCCGTGTCGCATAGCCTTGGCGACCAGGGAGCGCGCGGCGGCGTGGTGGCCGCAGTCGCCTGAGTGGATGTCGTGTAGTATTTTGCGTCCTTCAGCCGGTTGGACGCAACGCTGGAACACGCCGGTGACGCTGCGCTTGTGTAGCTCGCCGTCGATGATGGTGTAGGACTTGCATCGGCGGGCAATCATTCGAGCGCTTGTCTCGTCTGCGGGTAGGGTGCCGGCCTCCAGGTAAGCGATGTAGGGCTTGGTCCAGTCGTCTGGCTCGGTGATGAGTGCGACCAAGGCTGCCTCTGGTTGGAGGGGTACTCCGATGTCGATCTCCCTCGGGGGAGAGACTGATGGTTTGGAGATTGTGTCGAGGAACACGCCGGCGGGTGGTGCGAGTCGAGCCGACCCGATGCGAGAGAGGGCGTCGGCCTCTTCGTTTTTCCGCCTGTCGATCCACTCGACAGAGTAGCCGGTGAAGTGGCCGCCCAACTTGTCCACCTCTTGGCGATAAGCCGCCATGGTAGGGGAGACGGCGTCGCAGGTGCCGGCGACCTGTCCCGCAACGAGGTCGGAGTCTCCGTAGCATCGAAGGCGATTGACGCTCATCTCCTTTGCGGCTCGCATGCCGTGGAGTAGGGCCTCGTATTCAGCCATGTTGTTGGTGCAGGGCGTGAATTCGAGGCGGAGGATGTAGCGGAGCTTGTCGCCCTTTGGCGAAGTCAGCACTATCCCCGCGCCTGCGCCGTCCGCGTTCTTGGACCCGTCGAAGTGCAGGTTCCAGTAGTGTAGGTACGGCGGCTTCTCAGGCTGCTGGGCCTCCTCCCAGTCGGCGATGAAGTCTGCCAGTGCCTGGGACTTGATCGCCCTTCGTGGCTCGTATTTAATGTTGTGGACGCCGATCTCGACGGCCCACTTGGCGACCCGCCCGGTCGCCTCGCGATTGCGGATGATGTCTTGTAGTGGCGCTGAGGAGACGACCGTGATCGGATGCTCCTGAAAGTAGTGCGGCAGGCGCCGCTGAGCCCTGAAGACCGCGTACACTAGCTTCTGGTACTGCGGGTATCGCTGGCGCGACTCGGTAAGGACCTCGCTGATGTAGTACACTGGCCGCTGTACCGGGCGCTCCTTTCCTTCCTCTGGTCGTTCGACGACCATTACGGCGCTGACGACGCGCTCGGACGCCGCGACGTAAACCAGCATGGGCTCTTTGTCAGCGGGTGCGGCGAGTAGTGGTGCGGCGAGTAGCACATTTTTGAGGTCGCGGAGCGCGTCGTCCGCCTCCTTGTCCCACTGGAAGGTGGGATTCTTGCGCATCAGGCGGTATAGGGGCATCGCCTTTTCGCCCAGGCGGGGGATGAAGCGACTGAGGGCCGCTACACGCCCGGCCAGCCTCTGGACGTCGCGCAGGCACTCGGGTTTGCCGAGCCGGGCGATCGTGTCGATCTTCGTTGGGTTTGCCTCGATCCCTCGTTTGGAGACGACGTACCCTAGTAATTGCCCGGCGGGTACACCGAAGGTGCACTTGCCCGGGTTGAGCTTTATCTTGTACCTCCGCAGGTTGGCGAAGGTCTCCGCTAAGTCGGCGAGGAGGTCTCCTTGGCGAGCGGATTTCACGACCACGTCGTCGATGTAAACGTGGATGTTGCGGCCAATTTGGCTCGCGAGGCATTCTTGCATGCACCGCTGGTAGGTCGCCCCGGCGTTCTTGAGGCCGAAGGTCATGGCGGTGTAGCAGAATGCTCCGAATGGCGTGATGAACGCCGTCTTCTCCTCATCCTCGACAGCCATTTTGATCTGGTTGTACCCGGAGTAGGCGTCGAGGAAACACAGCGACTCCGAGCCCGCGGTTGAATCGATTATCTGATCGATCCGCGGGAGGACGAACTGCTCCTTTGGGCAGGCGCTGTTCAGGTTTGTGTAGTCGATACACATTCTCCAGGTCCCGTTTTTCTTCTCGACCAGGACTGGGTTTGCCAGCCACTTGGAGTACTTGATTGGCCGGATGAAGCCGGCAGCGAGCAGGCGCTGCACTTCCTCGGCGATTGCTCGACGGCGCTCTTCATTGAAGGGCCGTAGCGACTGCTTGACTGGTCGCACTTTGGGGTCGGCGTTTAGTTTGTGCTCAGCGAGCTCCCTAGGGACACCAGGCATGTCGGAGGGTTTCCATGCGAAGACGTCCCTATTCTCACGAAGGAACTCGATGAGCGCGCCTTCCTATGCTGGGCTCAAGCCTGTCCCGATCGTCACCGTCTGGCTGGGGTCGCCTGGGACCAGCTCGACGGTGCGAGTGTGCGTCGTGGCCTCAAAGGTTGAGGTGTTCGTGCCCTCGGAGTTGGGCTTCTTGAGTATTGTGGGGTCGTCATTGTTGACCCCGCTCGCGTATTTGGCGAGCTCGTCGGCGTGATTGGCTTCTGCCGCGATGACGGCGTCGGCGAGTTCGGCTCCTTTGGCTTCGCATTCGGCGGCCATGTCGGGGTCGCCGTTGATGGTGATGACGCCGCACGGCCCGGGGAGCTTCATCGCGTTGTACGCGTAGTGGGGTGCCGCCATGAATTTGGCGAACGCCTGGCGCCCCAGGACGCAGTGGTAGGGGCTGTCGAATGGCACCAGCTCGAAGACGATCCGCTCGGTGCGGAAGTTTGCCGGAGTGCCGAACGTGACTGGCAGCGTGACTTTGCCGATCGGGTACGCCTTCCGACCGGGGACGATACCGTGGAACGTAGTGTGGGTTGTCTCGATCATCGACTGCGGGAGCCGCATCCGCCTGAAGGTGTCGAGGTAGAGGATATTGATGGAGCTGCCGCCGTCCATCAGTGTCTTGGGGAGCCAGTAGTCGCCAACCTTGGGCTTGACCACCAGGGCGACTCGGCCTGGATACTCGACGCGTGGCGAGTGGTCTTGCCGGCTCCAAGTGATGGATTGTTCCGACCAGTTTAGGAACTGGGGGACATCTGTTTGGGCCACCGCGTTGACGGCGACGGCGCGGGCGATGACCTTCTTCTCACGCTTCGTGTTGAAGCCCGTGAAGGTGTGGAGCGAGCCGGCTACGTTGCCGAATTTTCCGCTGTTCGGCGGGTCGTTGTCGGGGTCCTCCCGCGCGTGCCGTGCCTTCTCGATTTCCCTGAGGGTGTGGCAGTCGGCGGTGGTGTGCGTTGCGGGCTTTCCTTCCCTGCTGTGGAACGCGCATGGTTGGTTAAGGAGTGCCGCGGGGTCGAACCGTGGCTTGTTCTTGTAATTGCCGTCGTCGCGCCTTTGCCCTCCATCGCGGCGGTAGCTTTTGGGCTCGCGTTGCGCGTGCCCAGCGTTGGCGACGAAGTCGACTCGCCCGTCGTTGCGGCGCTTGCCTGTGAGGCGGGTGCCGCTGTAGCGCAGGTCGGTTCGTCGTCCGCCGTCGTTGCCGCCCGTGCGGCGTTGCCCTCCTGACTCGTCGTCGATTTCTTGGTTGGGGTCCTCCTCGGCGTACCGTTTGGCGATCTCGAGGAGGTCGGGGATGTTGTCGAGTGTGCGGGCGTGTCGCTTGAGCTTGGCGACTAGGGGCTCGTAGCGGCACGATGTCTTGAAGCAATGGATCGCGGTGTCCGGGTGGATGCCGACCGCGTTGTACCAGAGCTCTTGCCACCGTTGGACCCAGTTGCGGGTCGACTCGCGGGGTCCCTGGACGCATCGTTCCAGGTCCTCGATGGTGGTGGCGCGGGTGTAGGAGCACTCGAAGTGCTTGACGAAGGCGTCTCGCATTTCCTCCCAGGAGTCGATACTGTCCTGGGGAAGCGTGTTGATCCATTGCCTGCTCGTCCCCTCCATCATCAGTGGGAGGTAACGAGCGGCGAGTAAGTCGGTATGACCCGCGATCCCCATTGCCATCAGGTATGTATCGAGCCAGACTGCGGGGTCGTACGAGGAGTCGTACTTTTCTATCTCCTTTGGCGCCTTGAAGTTTGGTGGGTACTTTTCGCCCCGGATCATTGGTCCGAAGCACTTAGGCCCTAGTCGACTGAGCGACCCCATAGGCTCGCCATCGCGGCGATTAGCTAGGGTGTGCCGCAAGTCGTGAGGCTGGCGTGCGCGCCAGTTTTGGTTGTTGATGATGTGAGTGCGGGCGTCGATGGGTTCTCCGTTAGCGGCGACGAAGTTGGTCGCCGGTCTGGGATCGTTGGTGGAGAGTGCCGCGTTCGCGGGTCGGCGCTGGAGCTGCAGCGGCTCTGGTGGCGGGCAATTGAGAGTGTTTGCCGCCGCTGGGCGGCCGCTTGAGGCCGCCCTGCTTCCTGAGGAGCGCGAGTATACTCGCCCTTGCGAGTCGGCGCCCGCTTTTTGCTGTTCCACGGCCTTGGCGAGTAGGGCCTTGACGTACTGGATTTGCAGGGCGCCATCGCCGGTGGCCGTGATGCTATCGGCTGCTGCTCGGCCTGCCACGAGGTTGTCCATCGGGGTGGAGAACAGTGGGAGGCCGTTCGCGTCTCGCTCTCGTGAGGAGACGACTATCCGCGGCTGGTCCCTGGGAGGGGTGCGGTTGGGTGGTGGTGGGGCGCCCATCGCCGTTGACCCTGGCGGGGGCCGAGCGCTTCCTCCTGGTGGCGCGTTCTCGCAGATCGCGCGCTCGGCTATGCGAGCCGGGTCGTTCTCGTCGTCGAAGTTCAGGGCGCGCCCCTGAACGGTGGGGTTCAGGCGTGACCTGATTCGCTGTTGGTGGTAGCGTGACAGCTCCTGCGCTGTCACCTGCTCGAGGCGAAATTTTTCGCGCTCGGCCTGCTCCTTGCGTACCGCCTCCGCTAGTTTCAGGCGGAGTTCCTCGACCTCCGTTGCCGTGGCGTTGGGAGGGATTGGCGTGGAGAAAGGATCCTCCGGCGGATCGGCACCGGTGGCCATGTAGGTCGCAGCGTGGCGACCGATTCCGTCGTGGAGGTCGGTGGAGTTTTCCGACCCGGAGTCGAAGTCGAAGATCCCGAGGATGGAGGGGTCCTCGAAATCTCCCGCGTTGGAGACCTGAGCGATGGAGCCAGCGGAGGAGGCCGCGGTGATGGATCCGGCGAGTGACGCCAGGGTCGCCGAGTCGGCGTCGTCGGTGAGGGCCGCGTCTTCTGCAGCCGCTGAGTTCTCAGCCATGTTGTTGTGGGCCGAGTTGTACTCGGAGGCGAGGCGGTGGATCGTGCGGACCTGGCTCTCGGAAAGCCGATCGCGTGGTGGCGACTCGCGGATGCGAGCCGAGTCCTCCGAGGTGGTAACGTCGGTGAGGCCGACGAAGAGGCTGATCGTGCCGATCGGCAGGATCATGCTGTGCGTGACGGGCCGCGCCGCCGGGACGTAGCTGCTGGCAAGATCTGGAGCATCTCGCCGATCGCTATCATACGGCCGGTGGCGACCGTCTCGTTGATGGGAAGATTGGATCTCGCCGCAGAACACCGGCCAGACCGGCCAGGCCCCACGGTGGGCGCCACTGTCGTGGGAATGACCACGGCAGATGCTGCAATAGGCAGCGAGTAGTAGAACGAAGGGAAAGGGCGGCCAGCCATCTGCGGTGCGAGATGAGGGCAAAGACACAGGGATTTACCCAGGTTCGGCCCCCCGGAGGGTAAAGACCTACTCCTGCTAGATTGTATTATGGAGGTGTTTACAATGGGCGTACTCGGCGACTAGGCGGCGAGTAGCTTGGGTGTATGAGGGAACGTGTCTCTACTCACCCCTTAGGGAGGTTTATATAGGCTTACCTCCCCTAGGGTTTACATATCTCAACCGATTTGGTTACAACTTTGGCAATCGTTTAAACCTAGACCGACTGGGCCTATCCACTCGCCTGGGCCTTCAACTTCCAGTCGCCTGGTATCTTGCTGGGCTTTGATCCACTTGCCGTTCTGCAGGCCCACTCGCCAGCCTTCGGGCCAGTCGGAAACGTCCCGCTGAGTATACCCCAGTAGGCGTATCCCCATCAGTATATGTTTCGTATGATTGTTCTACTGCCATACATAATGCATTGATATAATTTTCATCCACATGTTCACCTCTACCATGATCTTTTGATATGGTTTTGCCATCCTTTGATGTACCCTTTTTGGTGAGTCCTTTCTCATGGTTTCTGTTTTCTCCTCAGGATGCCGTCTGGTACTCGTGATTATTTTGGCCGTCGAGGAAACAACAATGCTGATCACGGACTTCCGCCACCTCCCACAATGTCTGAGGTTCTCAACAACATTGAGACCAACCGTCTGAGGAATGAACGCCTTCTGGAGCGTGTGGCGCAGAACATTGAACATCGTCCTGACGACTGTGTCACACTTGGAGATTTCATCCGCTCTTTTCCTCCAATCTTCACCCACTCCAGGGAGCCCCTTGAAGCTGATGATTGTCTCCGCACCATAGAGCGCAAGTTCAGTGCTCTTTGTGTCCGTCCTGGTGACCGAGTCAACTTCGCCACCTATCAACTGGAAGGTGAGGCTGGTGTTTGGTGGGAAGGTTTTCTGAATCTGCAAGCTCAGGGACATGTTGTTACCTGGGAGGAGTTTGTTTCAGCATTTCGTGCCTCTTATATCCCTAAGCCCATCATGGACCTCAAAAGGAGGGAGTTTCTGGATCTGACTCAGGGGCGCAATGATATTGAAACCTATGGGCATGAGTTCACTCGCCTGGCTCGTTATGCAACCACGGATGTGACCAATGATGAAGATAAGCAAGAGCTATTTCGTGAAGGACTTAACCCTGCACTTCGCTATGAGATGCTGCCCTTCAAGTTTCAGTCTTTCCAGGACTTGCATAATCAGGCTCTTACCTTGGAGCATGGAAGGAAGGACATGGAAGTCTCTCAGAGGCGTGAAGAAGGAAACTCTCGTGTTTCTTCCTCTGGTAACAAGAAGACCCGTGTCTTTGTTCCATACAATGTTGTGCCTCGTGCTCCTTATGCAGCCAAGTCTTCTCGCAATAATTCTCGTCAGTCACAGCCAAATACTGGTGGAGCAAATTCTCTTTCTCTTGCTGGTTCTCACACCGGAGTTACCTGCTATTCCTATGGTCAGCCTGGTCACTACTCAAGGGAGTGTTCTCAAAGGGCTATCGGACGCAATGATCAGCAGACAAAGAAGAATGATAAATCTCAAGGTGCTGGACGTGGTCCTCTGACCCATGCCACTATTGAGGAAGCTCAGGAAGATCCACACGTCATTCTGGGTACGCTCCGTGTCAATTCAATTCTAGCAACGGTCTTCTTCGATTATGGAGCATCGCATACATTTATATCACAAGATTTTGCACAAATGCATGATATCACCTTTCAAGATATGGACTCTCCTCTAGAGATTAGAACTCATGGGTCTCGTTGGCAGACCATCTGGGTTACTCATGGGGTTGAGATAGATATAGCATATCAGAAGTTTCCCACCTCCCTAATTGCACTCAAGTCCACTGACATAGATTTCATTCTGGGCATGGACTGGTTAACCAAGTATCAAGCCGCCATTGACTGTGCACTTAGAACAGTTGTTGTGACCTCTCCTGCTGGTATAACTGTCAAGTATTGGACTGATGGTTCAAAGTCACCGTCAGCAGTCCTTAAACCTTTCTCGGAGTTGTATGCCATGGATGTCCTACCTGCTCTCGAGGTCCAAGATGTCCATGTAGTCTGTGATTTCACGGATGTCTTTCCTGAAGAGTTGCCTGGTATGCCACCTGATCGAAGTGTGGAATTTGTCATAGAGCTAGTTCCTAGAACTTCTCCTATCTCCAAAAGACCTTATCGCATGCCTCCTCATGAGTTGGTTGAGTTGAAGAAGCAACTTGAAGAGTTAGAGGGTCTAGGATACATCCAACCTCGCACATCCTCTTGGGGTTTCCCTACTATATTTGTCAAGAAGCGGGATACAAATATTCCAAGATTGATGGTTGATTACCGTCCACTCAACGCGGTGACAATCAAGAATAAGTACCCACTTCCTCGGATAAATGACCCCTTTTATCAATTAAGTGGTGCCACTGTCTTCTCCAAAATGGACTTAAGATCAGGGTATCATCAAATCAAGATCAGAAAGGAGGATATCCCAAAGACAACATTCACAACTTGTTATGGTCTTTATGAGTATACAGTGATGTCCTTCGGGTTAACCAATGCCCCAGCCACATTTGTGAGGCTCATGAACTCCGTCTTTATGGAATATCTCAACAAGTTCGTCGTGGTATACATTGATGACATTCTAATCTACTCCAAGACCGAAGAAGAGCATGCCAAACATCTATGTTTGGTATTAACTAAACTTCGTGAACATCGCCTCTATGCCAAGTTTTCCAAATGTGAGTTCTGGTTACAAGAGCTCGTCTTCCTTGTTCATGTTGTGTCTCCAAGTGGTGTTGCTATCATACCGGATAAGGTTCAGACCATTCTGGAATGGAAGTCACTAAAGGAAATATTCCCTAGAGGCAATCATAGAGATGATTATATTTCTTATGTATCCATGAGTTATTATAATGTTCCTTGAATATCCATATCAGGCAACTTGTATTGATTGGAAATTATGTGAATTGTTTGTGAAACTCTTTACTTGTATGGTTATTTAATAGTTGTCCCTATTCGGAGTTCATGTGATTGGAACTCTTTACGAATATTAGACTAGCACATCAATTGGTTGACGACTATGTTTTGCAAGTCATAGACATGGAGATGTCAAACCAATGATGTGGACACATGTTATGAACATGGGGTTGGACTGACCCAACTTGAGACTGGCAATTAGTTGCAGCTTTCTCTCTACACATCGTGTACGTTTTTTCCTTAGACCTGAGATTGTTGCATGTACTTGAGATGTGGATCGACCTAATTTGGGGCTATCAGACGCTACTCCGTAACTGGGTAGTTATAAAGGTAGCTTTCGGGTTTGTCCTGAAACATGCTGCAAGGCATGGTCAATAAAGATGAGATTTTCCCCTCTCTACTTGAGAGAGATATCTCTGGGCCCCTCGAGTAATCGGATCCAGAAATGCATGGCCGTGCTACATAAGGTTAAGAGTTAACCTAGTAAAGGGATTCCGAGTTACGGTATCGAGAAAGAGAGGTCAGCTTGGAGCTAGACCAAATATCGTGAGGCAAAGGGAAAGACATGTACTAAACCTTGTGATGGTTCGTCCGATATGATCTTTGTATGCGTTTAGGAGTTGGCACGTCTTGCTATAGGCCACTACCAACTATTGGCAGAATAAGTGTATGCGTGTCATGTCTATACGTATATGAACCTATAGGGTCACACACTTAAGGGGCTGGAAGCCTAATGAGGATTGGATCCGAATTAGACCAGGCCTAGGGTACTAATGGGCTCCTAATGTACAAGCCCACTAGGGACGCCTATATAAGGGAGGGTGAGGCAAGCTGACCAGGGTTAGACCATTCCACCCAGCCGCCACTCCTCACGACTGTGTTGCACGCACGGACCTAGCAGTTCGGCGTCTGACGCTTCCACCCTGTACGTGTGGATACCTCGGAGGTGCTGCATCTGTGGCACTTGGACGAGCCGCGCAAAGGGAGATTCTCGTGGGACGAGGAAGAGGAGGAGACGTGGAACGTTTGCACTGCCTCGACGTGCTTCATCAATTCCGCAACTGCGTGTCTAGTGGTAATCCCGTGATCTATGACAACAATAATCCTGGTTTATGCGGTAGAATTTTTTTGATTTGCGCTAGTGTAGCCTACCCATATCCCTTCAGTGGTATCATAGCCGATGCTATTCAGTTATAGGTTCAGGATGTTTGCATATGGTGATATGCAGATTGATATGAATGGTGTGATCGTTTATATTGCGGTGGTTCAGGATTGATCTATGATCTTGCTTTCCGTGATCGTGATTCTGAGGTAGTCGAACGACTTACCCCTACCGGTTGGTTTCCGCCATCAGGGTAGACAGTGACACATAAATCCTGTTGAATCACGCGAAGGTCAATATGATTGATCAAATCAGAACCTAGATCTAAAATCGATGTACCGTGATCAAAGGAGTTTGATTGAATCGGAACAGGAGTCGGTTTATGGTAAATTTGATTTGCCGATCAAAATCCTTAAAGAAAATTGTGAAGATTCGATCTCTCATGATACCGCGAGGGGCGCTGCCCCTTCGAACCCCACAGGGGGAGACCCCCTAGACCCCCCCTTAATCGTAGCCCCTTTTGTATCTCGTTAAGGTAACTAGGTGCTGCGATGTCACATGATCCGGTAGAATGCAATTCCATGCATAACTTGTTTTTGCAGGATGTATGTGATCAGTATGGCCCATATATGTTTGTGATGCATGTATGAAATTTTGCATGACCTGCGTGTGGTGAGTAGGGCAACACGGCTGGCGCCATATGTGTTGTCATTTATTGTAATGGCATGCGTGCCAACTTCTGATGATCCCAATACTATGTAATTTTGATTACTAGCTATTAGGTGTAATAGCTTGTATTAGTTCTTGGAGGACTCATCACTTGGAGGATGGCTCACATGGAAGATGGAGATCATCATGGTGGACAGGTTCTATGGCGATGGAGATCACCATGAGAAAATGGGCCATACTGTGTCACAACTATGTGAATGCTATTCTTATGTGTTTTACTCTATGTATGCTTAGATGATAGAAGTAGAACGATCCCTCACAAAGTTTAAGTTAAACCATGCCCTTCCAACCAAACCTTGCACCATCCTATGCCCTGTACAATCGTTGGTGGGCCTATGAAATTAGGTTGCCGCGGTTTTCCTTGGCTGGATGGGTTTGTATAGGATACCTACACGCATAAGGGTTGGTGAGCTTGACAAGGTCATCTTAACAGTTAAGGACCTTGGGGCATAAAGGTTGGACGCCTAGTTTTGACATAGAGATGTCCCCCAACAAGAAGAGTCATATGTGATATGATTAGGAAGTGTTGCTTACCGATTTACCTTGTTTTCTAGCAGTGATGCTAAAGCTCACTAGTCCACTTGTTAATTGTGGACCTTGAATCACATAGTATCAATAGAGGGATATTGATTTAAGTGGGAGTATATGCTATTAAATTGTTTAATACATTTTACTCTTTCATGGTTACATGGCTTAGTAATTTGCATGTTTTATGTTGTAGATCAATGGCACCGAACACTGCATCACCTTTTTCTCTGCGTTCGATTCTTGACAAAGATAAACTTAATAGAATAAACTATTCAGACTGGGTCCGTAACCTGAGAATTGTTCTCAGGTCTGATAAAAAGGAAACGGTTCTGGATGCCCCAATCCCCGATGAACCTGCTGATAATGCATCTGCTGCCCTAAAGAATGCCTACAAGAGAGCATGAGATGATTCTCTTGAGGTTAGCTATCTTATGCTTGCATGCATGGAACCTGAACTTCAAAAGAAGTTTGAGGATCAGGATGCGTACGATATGATCGTTGCGCTTAAGAACATGTTCCAAGATCAGGAAAGGACTGAGAGGTACAATGTTGCCAAGTCCTTTGTCGAATGCAAGCTAGCAGAGGAGCATCTGTAGGCCCCCATGTGATCAAAATGGTTGGTTACAGTCAGACTTTGGAAAAACATGGTTTTCCACTAGGCCAAGAGTTGGCCACTGACTTCATTTTGGCGTCTCTTCCATCCATCTACGGGCAGTTCATTTCGAACTACCATATGCATGGGGTAGAGAAGGGCCTTAATGAGTTATGCGGGATGCTAAAAACAGCAGAAAGTGACATGAAAAAGTGTGCAGGGCATAGCCATATGATGGCTGTGCAGAACAAGCCTAGCTTCAAGAAAAAGGGTACTTCTTGGAATAAGAAGGGCAAGGATAAGGATATAATCCCTAAGCCTGCACCCAAGCAAAAGGCTGGACCTGTAGAAGACACTGAGTGCTTCTTTTGTCATGAACATGGCCACTGAAAGAGAAACTGCAGGAAGTACCAGGCTTCTTTGAAGAAGAGTGGAAGTAAGAGTACTTCCCACTCAGGTACGCTTGTTGTAAATGTTGTGGACATTCTTCTCGCTGATTCCTATGTTAACTCTTAGGTATTTGATACTGGATCGGTTGCTCATATTTGCAATTTGATGCAGGGGCTAATAAGGACTAGAGAAGTGCAGAAAGGCGAAGTGGATTTTCGCGTCGGAAATAAAGCAAGGGTTGCTGCATTGTTCGTCGGCGTCATGCAACTTTACCTTCCGTCAGGATTTATTATGGAGTTGAATAATTATTATTACATTCCAAGTATGGGTCAAAACATTTTATCACCTTCATGTTTGATGAGGGATGGTTATTCATTCGCGAGTGCAAACAATGGTTGTGTGATCTCTAAGAATGATATGTTTATGGCTAATGCTCCCATTGTGAATGGGTTATTTATTTTAAATCTTGATGATGCATCTGTTTACAATGTTAGTGCTAAAAGGCTTCGGCCTAATGATTTGAGTCCTACCTATTTATGGCATTGTCGTTTGGTGCATATAAGTGAAAAGCACATGAAGAAGCTCCATGGTGATGGTCTTCTAACTTCGTTTGATTTTGAATCATACGAGACATGTCAGGCTTGTTTACTTGGAAAGATGACCAAGTCGGCTTTTTCGGGTTTACCCGAGAGAGCGACAGGCTTGTTGGAACTCATACATACTGATGTATGTGGACCAATGAGCACGACAGCCAGAGGAGGATATCACTACTTCATTACTTTTACTGATGATTTCAGTAGATATGGTTATGTCTACTTGATGAGGCATAAGTCTAAAACTTTTGAAAAGTTCAAGGAGTTTCAGAGTGAAGTAGAGAATCAACGTGGCAAGAAAATAAAGGCCTTGCGATCTGATCGCGGAGGAGAATATTTGAGTCACGAATTTAGCGATCATCTTAAGAGTTGCGGAATTGTTCCAGAACTGACGCCGCCTGGAACGCCTCAAAGAAATGGGGTCTCTGAACGGCGTAACCAAACTTTGTTGGACATGGTTCGGTCTATGATGAGCCAGTCGGATTTACCATTATCATTTTGGGGTTACGCTCTAGAAATGGCAGCTTTCACACTTAATAGGGTACCATCTAAATCCGTAGTTAATACACCATTGAGATGTGGACTGGAAAGAATCCCAGTTTGTCTTTTCTAAAGATTTGCGGTTGTGATGCTTTTGTCAAGCGACTTCAGTCGGACAAGTAATACCCAAATCGGATAAGTGCATTTTCATGGGATATCCGAGGCAAACCTTAGGGTATTACTTCTACAACCGATAAGAGGGCAAAGTGTTTGTTGCTCATAGCGGTGTTTTCCTAGAGAAAGAGTTTCTCACAAAGGTAACAAGTGGAAGGTTGGTGCGACTTGAAGAAGTTCAAGATGAGCCAGTTGGGGATGCTTCTACGAGTGATGCTATTGTAGCAGAATAAGTTGAGGAACCTATGGCAACAGAAGCACCACAACCACGAAGGTCGGCGAGGCTCCGCGAAGCGCGGGAATTATTATTGTTAGACAATGATGAGCCTGCGACCTATGCAGAAGCGATGGTGGACCCAGACTCTGAGAAATGGCTGATAGCCATGAGATCTGAGATAGAGTCCATGGGAGATAATCAAGTTTGGAACTTGGTTGACCTGCCTAATGGTTTTAAAGCCATCGAGTGCAAATGGATCTATAAGAAGAAGATTGATATGGATGGAAATGTTCACATCCCTAAAGCTCGACTTGTCGCAAAAGGTTTTCGACAAGTTCAAGGAGTTAACTACGCCGAGACTTTCTCGCCCGTAGCGATGCTTAAATCTATACGGATAATTCTAGCCATTGCTGCACATTTCGACTATGAAATATGGCAGATGGATGTCAAGACGGCTTTCCTAAATGGAATCCTAACTGAGGACGTGTATATGATGCAGCCCGAAGGTTTTGTCGGTCCAAACAATGCTGGAAAGGTATGCAAACTTTTGAAGTCCATTTATGGGATGAAGCAAGCATCTCGGAGTTGGAACATTCGATTTGATGAAGTTGTGAAGGAGTTTGGCTTCATAAAAAAAGAACAAGAACCTTGTTTTTACAAGAAGGAAAGTGGGAGAGCGCTGGTATTTCTAATCTTATATGTAGATGACATATTGCTGATTGGAAATGACATTCCTACGCTCGAGTCTGTTAAGACCTCATTGAAAAATAGTTTTTCGATGAAGGACTTGGGAGAAGCGGCATATATTCTGGGCATCAAGATCTATAGAGATAGATCAAGAAGGCTAATTGGATTAAGCCAGATTACATACATTGACAAAGTGTTGAAACGGTTCAGCATGGAAGAGGCTAAGAAAGGGTTCTTGCCCATGTCTCACGGCATAAAACTCAGCAAGACTCAGTGTCCTTCGAATACTGATGAGTGTGAGCGCATGAGCAGGGTTCCATATGCTTCGGCTGTTGGATCCATCATGTATGCAATGATATGTACTCGCCTAGATGTTTCCTATGCTCTAAGTGTTACGAGCAGATACCAGGCTGATCCAGGTGAAGGTCACTGGACACTGGTAAATAACATCCTTAAGTACTTGAAAAGGACTAAGGATGTGTTCCTAGATTATGGAGGTGAGGATGAACTCAGTGTAAAGGGTTACACAGCTGCGAGTTACCTTAACGACTCAGATGATTCGAAATCGCAATCAGGTTATGTGTTTGTCTTGAATGGTGGTGCTGTGAGCTGGAAAAGTTCCAAGCAAGATACGGTGACCTCCTCTTCAACATAAGCTGAATATATTGCTGCCTCGGAGGCCGTAAAGGAAGCTGTTTGGATTAGGAATTTCCTGATCGCTCTTGGTGTAATTCAGGGCGTGTCCAATCCCTTGGACGTTTATTGTCACAACAATGGTGCTATTGCACAAGCCAAGGAACCTAGACAGCACCAGAAGAACAAACATATTCGCATGCGTTACCATTAGATTCGTGAGTTCGTTGAGGATGGTAGTGTCATGATATGCAAAATACATACGGACTCAAATGTTGCTGATCCATTGACTAAGCCTCTTCCACAGCCCGCGCATGAAGAGCACACAAGAGAAATTGGTATTAGATACATTTTAGATTGACTCTAGTGCAACTGGGACACTGAAGGAAATATTCCCTAGAGGCAATCATAGAGATGATTATATTTCATATGTATCCATGAGTTATTGTAATGTTTCTTGAATATCCATATCAGGCAACTTGTATTGATTGGAAATTATGTGAATTGTTTGTGAAACTCTTTACTTGTATGGTTATTTAAAAGTTGTCCCTAGTCGGAGTTCATGTGAGGACACACGTGAATATTAGACTAGCACATCGATTGGTTGATGACTATGTTTCGCAAGTCATAGATATGGAGATGTCAAACCAATGATGTGGACACATGTTATGAACATGGGGTTGGACTGACCTAACTTGAGACTGGCAATTAGTTGCAGCTCTCTCTCTCTCTACACATCGTGTATGTTTTGTCCTTAGACCTGAGATTGTCGCATGTAGTTGAGATGTGGATCGACCTACTTTGGGGATATCAAACGCTACTCCGTAGCTGGGTAGTTATAAAGGTAGCTTTTTGGTTTGTCCTGGAACATGCTGCAAGGCATGGTCAATCAAGATGGGATTTGCCCCTCTTTACTTGAGAGAGATATCTCTGGGCCCCTCGAGTGATCGGATCCAGAAATGGATGGCCGTGATACATAAGGTTAAGAGTTAACCTAGTAAAGGGATTCCGAGTTACGGTATCGAGAAAGAGAGGTCAGCTTGGATCTAGACCAAATATCATGAGGCAAAGGGAAAGACATGTACTAAACCTTGTGGTGGTTCGTTCGATATGATCTTTGTATGCGTTTAGGAGTTGGCACGTCTTGCTAGAGGCCACTACCAACTATTGGCAAAATAAGTGTATTCGTGTCATGTCTATACGTATATGAACCTATAGGGTCACACACTTAAGGGGCTGGAAGCCTAATGAGGATTGGATCCGAATTAGACCAGGCTTAGGCTACTAATGGGCTCCTAATGTAGAAGCCCACTAGGGACGCCTATATAAGGGAGGGTGAGGCGAGCTGACCAGGGTTAGACCATTCCACCCAGCCGCCACTCCTCACGCCTGTGTTGCACGCGAGGACCTAGCAGTCTGGCGTCTGACGCTTCTACCCTGTACGTGTGGATACCTCGGAGGTGCTGCATCTGTGGCACTTGGACGAGCCGCGCAAAGGGAGCTTCTCGTGGGACGAGGAAGAGGAGGAGACGTGGAACGTCTGCACTGCCTCGATGCGCTTCATTAATTCCGCAACTGCGCGTCTAGTGGTAATCTCGTGATCTATGACAACAGTAATCCTGGTTTACGCGGTAGAATTTTTTTGATTTGCGCTAGTGTAGCCTACCCGTATCCCTTCAGTCACCTACTTCAGTCAAGGAAGTTCGAAGTTTTCTTGGAATGGCTGGATATTACCGCCGATTCATTGAGAACTTCTCCAAGATAGCCAAGCCTATGACTGATCTTCTTAAGAAAGATAAGAAGTTTGAATGGTCAGAAAAGGCAGAAGAAAGCTTCCAAGCTTTGAAAACTAATCTAACCACTGCTCCTGTGCTTGTCCTTCCGGACACAAGCAAGAACTTCGTCATCTACTGTGACGGTTCTCTCCAAGGGCTCGGTTGTGTGTTGATGCAAGATGGTCATGTAGTGGCCTATGCTTCTCGGCAGTTGAAGCCACATGAGAACAATTATCCAACCCATGATCTTGAACTCGCTGCTGTTGTTCATGCTCTTAAGCAATGGCGACATTACCTCATCGGTAACCGTTGTGAACTTTACTCGGATCATCAAAGCCTGAAGTACCTTTTTACCCAGCCAGATCTGAATCTCAGGCAAAGACGATGGTTGGAACTCATTAGAGATTATGATTTGGGTCTCAACTATCAACCCGGCAAAGCCAATGTCATTGCTGATGCGCTAAGTCGGAAGTCTTATTGCAATAATCTGATGATTTCACAAGCCCAACCTGCTCTCTACGAGGAAGTCAAGCGTCATAAACTTGAAGTAGTTCCTTGTGGATTCCTTGCTAACCTTGAAATAAAATCTTCTCTCGAGGACCAAATCAAGGAAGCTCAAACGAAATATGATGAAGTTACCAAGATCAACGAACGTGTTGCAAGCGGTGAAGCTAAATGATTCTCCATCAATGATCAAGGTATTCTATACTTCAGTAACCGGCTAGTGGTCCCAAATAGTCGGAAAATCAAAGATCTAATCCTTTTGGAAGCTCACGAATCCCCTTTGTATATCCATCCTGGTGGTACCAAGATGTACTGAGATCTCTGTCAAAGATTCTGGTGGAGTGGAATGAAACCAGAAATCGCTCGCTTTGTTGCAGAGTGCGACGTTTGCCATCGTGTGAAGGCTGAACACCAAAGGCCTGCTGGACTTCTGTAGCCTTTGAAAATCCCTGAGTGTAAATGGGATGAAATTGGTATGGACTTCATTACTGGACTCCGAAAGACACAATCTGGACATGATGCCATATGGGTAGTTATTGATCGACTATCCAAAGTTGCTCACTTCCTTGCCGTTCGGGAAAGCATTACTGCAAGCCAGTTGGCAGAGCTCTATGTATCCCAGATAGTCGTTCTCCATGGTGTTCCCAAGAAGATCATATCTAATCGTGGAATCTTGTTCACTTCCAAATTCTGGGCTATTATCCAACAAGCAATGGGAACTCAAGTTTCCTTCAGTACATCTCTGAGCGTGTGTCATATCCTTTGGAAAGAACTGGGAGAAATGTCTTCCTTTTGCGGAGTTCTCCTATAACAACAGTTTTCAATAAAGTTTGGGCATGGCACCTTTCCAATTCCTGTATGGGAGAACATGTCGAACACCGTTGAACTGGACAGAAACCGGCGAAAGACAATTCTTTGGTCCGGACATGATCCAAGAAGCAGAAGATCAAGTTCGCATAATTCGAGAGCGTCTGAAGGCCACTCAATCTCGTCAGAAGACCAACTACGATCATCGTCATCTTGATGTTCATTATGAATTTGGTGATCAAGTCTATCTCCGGGTCACTCCTCAGAAGGGTGTCCATAGATTCGGTATCAAAGGCAGATTGGCTCCTCGCTATGTTGGTCCCTTTCGCATTCTCCCCAAGCGGGGTGAGCTTGCCTACCAATTGGATCTACCTTCATCTTTTCCAGAGATTCATGATGTTTTTCATGTGTCTCAACTCAAGCGTTGCTTCAAAGATCCCATTCGTGGTGTGGACCATGATACTTTGGATCTCCAAGATGATCTCACCTACCGAGAATACCCTGTTCGTATTCTTGATGAAACCGAGCGCAAGACTCATCGTCAAACCATCAAGTTCCTGAAAGTTCAATGGTCTCATCACTCCGAGTCAGAAGCAACCTGGGAACGCGAAGATCGTCTTCAATCTAAGTACCCTGCCTTTTTTTCTAAACCTAGGAATCTCGGGTGGAGATTCTTATAAGTTGGGTAGAGCTGTAACATACCACCTTTTGTGTAATGTAAATAAGATATGTTTGAGCATTGCATGCATGCATAACATTTGCATTTTGGTTTAATCAAGAAAGAACCAACAAAACCCTAAACCCTAACTCCCCTCTCTATTTGAAACATTCATTTGGCTTTGAAAATATTTGGAAAGAAACACAAAATTCATGGAGCTCAATCAGTACCAAGGGCCCCTTAGTGTTTTCAGTTATGTTACAAAAAATTTTGTGATTTGAAACTATTAAAAAACAGATTTGGATTGATTATATAAACAGAAATTAGAAAACAGAAAAGAAAAAGGTTTAACAGAAAAAAATCTAGACCTAACCTAATTACTGGGCCACAGCCCACCTCTCTTTTCTCTCTCTCTCTGCAGCCAAGCGTAGCACGAAGCAGCCCAAGAGCCGGCCCACCTCATCCCATCTGGCCCGTACCCCTTCATCGTCTTCTTCTTTTCTTCTTCCCCGAGCTGCCGGCGAATCAGCTGCCTGGCAGCGCCCTTGCCATCGATCTCTCCAACGCTGCGATGCGCCGCCGTCTGCGAGGATGAGGATAAGGACCGCCGCGTCGAGCTATTCCTCCCCATACCCATCTCACTCTCTCTCGTGGCCTCTATGGCTTTTCCCCAAACTCGACGGAACCCTAAGCCTCGGGCTCCGCTGTGCCCCGCCATTCCCGACCACCCCCTCGCCATCCGAGACCTCTGCCGGCTTCGCCTCGGCACGCTGATCATCCCTGCCCGAGGAATCGACCGGAGACGCACGGAATCATCGCCATCGACTTCACCTTCCCAAGCTCCGGTCATCGCCTTTTTCATCGATTCCGGCCGTTCCAGACCGCCCCCGGCGTCGTTGTCACAACCATCGCACTCAGGGTGAGCTACTGGTTCTCGCAGACCCCTCTGTCTCCTTCCTCTCCCTCCCTGGCATCCTCCCCACCGTGCACCGCCGCTCGCCGCCTCTGTCCGTCGTCGCATCGCCGTCTCCGGCGACCATTTTCTGGCGGCGCCACCATGGTTCGACTCGCCTTGTTCCACTCTTTCCACCGACCACCACCGCAACCTCTCGCGTGCGCTCAATCGCCAGCTCCATCATCGATCTGAGAGCAAGCCATTGATGATGTTAGCATGACATCATCCTGATGTCATATTTCCTTTTTATTTTCTTTTAAATGATTTCTATAATTAATAAATGTATGATAGGTGGGCCCTGCCTGTCAGGATTTTAATCATTTCTGTAAATGTTTTCTGAAATTAATAAAAGTCTGACATGTGGACCCAAGTTTGGAAATTATTTTAAGTATTCCAAAAATGATTTAAAATGAATTAAAATTTGGGAAATTCATAACTAATTCATTTTAAATCAGAAAAATACAAGTAATATACCAAAATGATCAGAAAAATGAAACCTATCTAACTAATCTATAATCTTACATTGTTAATCAACTTTGATGGCCAGTATAATTAGAAGAACCAATTGAACCCCGCAGGTGAATCCTAGGATCCCCCTGTTCTAGGTTTGGACCTTTCGGACTCCCTTTAAATTGACCAAGCATGTTTTAGGGTTCAATTCAACACTATTTAACTTGTCATATCATCCATATTGTATGAGCATTGCACATGCCATGTGTTGAGTGTTGCTTTCTCTTTTCCGGTGATTGGTTCTCGCGAATAGGAACCGAACCCGAAGCTGAAGTCAATTCCACCGAAGAGCAGTACCAATCCAACAACGGACAAGGCAAGCGAAGCGCCACTCATACATATGAATCCTATGATTACAAAGTGTTTCATTCTCTTCATATGCATTCGGTTCAACAGTCTTTTATCGGTAGACAGAGAAATCCTATCTGATGCATGTTTTCCTTTGTGAACTATATTACCTGATCCACCGCTCCTAGCATAACTAGGGTTTGGCTTATGAGCATCACTAGTTCCATAGTTCAGTCAAGCTTAGCCATGAATGATAAACATGCTAAGGCTTGTATGGGAGGCCACGTAGGTTGTGGTTTTTTTAGTCCCATACTTGCCACCCTTAGGACCTGATGTTCTCGCCTCTTGAACCAAGACGAGCGTACAACCCCACGGGGGCCAGGAAACCCCCTCGACTCACTAACTTGCCTAGTAGATTCCATGAGTCACATAGTTTTGGCTTTCCATTCGACATACGCATCTTGGTTGTTCTTGAATGGAGTTGAAGGAGGTGCATTCATAATAGGTAGGTAAGCGTGGCCGAGAACAAGAGATGCCCCGCATCCGTAATCTTGAACCCCACACACATCATTAGGGACCGGCTTCGGGACTTGACCCATTATGGCGGCATCTCCCTAGTGCGTGACTCATGGTCTCGGCGAAAGCAAGGTAAAGGTCGTGGTCAACCACTCTCTACCGGCCTTCCAAGGAAGAGGGCTAAAAATTAGGCATTAAGAATCGGTTGGTACATGTGGGTAATGTTGTGCACCCATGCAGGGTTATTAATCTTTTCGAAAAGCCGTGTCCACGGTTATGGACGACATGGGAACGGATTTTGTGATCATAGAGAACTATAACCGAATGATAAAACTTGTCAACTAAAGTGAGATCCGGAATACTCCCTCGGGGTTGTTTGAGGGGGTAGTCCGGAAAGAGAGGTTCAGTTAATAATGGTTCTTGGTGGATATAAAAGATGATTTTAAGAGCTAGAGTTGAAGTCTTCTTATCCCCTTTTGAAAATGATCTGACTAGACGAGTTTATTCTCCCTCTTGTTTTGAAAACAAAAAAAGGCTTTATGCAAAATAACTCCACTAGCCATAAGTCTTGCGGAGTACACCTTGTACTCAGCCTTGCTTCGTTGATGTTTTTCTACAGATGATGCTACTCCAACTGAAGGTGGTTTCTACGTCGAAATCGATGAGTAGTCGGGGTTCCCGGGCAGCAGCCTAGGATCTATGGAAGGGTCGCTACTTCTGTTTAAGGCCTCTTAGGCCCTTTGCTAAGTTTGTTGTTTAGAACAACTTGTTTGCTACCGTTGTTTGATGTAATGATGGGTCTATGACCCCTGGCTTGTATGACTGGTTTGTAACTCTCTTAAGAGTTTACCTTAATAATGTATGGTTTGTATGTTCTGTAATGTTACCGATCTTTCTCTGCGCGTTTCGGAATTTTAGGTTAGGCTTATATCAGATGAGGATCTGGTATTTGTATAGGCCTGAACCAGGGTCGTGACAACCAGGAAACACCGTCAGAACCATCGGGGCGGTCGCCGGCACAGCTGGTCCCTCATGCCACTGTTGTGGCCACTCTTAGATGCGGCAGCAAAGATTAGCCACGCGACTAGATGTTGATGTCTATGCACTTATATTCTTGTAGACAGTTGTTGGGCCTCCAAGTGCATAGGTTTGTAGAATAGCAGCAAGTTTCCCTTAAGTGGATCACCCAAGGTTTATAGAACTCAGGAAGTGGTTAAAGGTATTCCCTCTGAAGCAACCCTGCAATCAAGACACAAAAAATCTCTTGTGTCCCCAACACACCCAATACACTTGTCAGGTGTATAGGTGCACTAGTTCGGCGAAGATATAGTGAAATACAAGTGGTAACGGTGCCAGAAAAGAGCTTCTGACTTGTTGTTGACGTGGAGTAATGGTGCCAGAAAATAGCTGATGGCGTGGAGGAAAAAGTAAAGCCCAAAACCTCCCCGGCAAACGGAACAAAGATGTAAGCAAGCAAACATGCAACAGATCTAGTAGCAAACGGTGTTTCAATGTTTAGAAACAAGGCCTAGGGATCATACTTTCACTAGTGAACACTCTCTCATATAAATATATTCTCTTAATGATACTACTCTTAACTACTCTCCGGTTGGACACTCTAATCCATGGTAGGGCTATAACAGCACACCTCAAAGTCCGCCTTCCCCAATCTAGATAACCCCACACTGTCACCTTGAGCGCTAGATGGTTCCAACAAACACCACAATTTCATAGAGACATCCAACTCCAAATATAACTCATAACAAATATTCAATCTAGCCAAAGTGCCACACACGTTATGCCCACTGTCACTTTCACACACGTGGGGAAAAGCATAGATCTATTAAAGCACGAAGAGTATTTATGTAGACTCAAGCCTAATTGCCACCATGGCGTGCACGTTGTCACGTTCACACACATGGGGGGAGCAGAGATCTATTGAAGCACTTGAATAGCAAGGTAGATCTACTAGATTACAAAGCTCATGACCGCAACAAGATCATGCATAGAGAGAGAGAGATGAACACATAGCTACCGGTAGAGCCCTTAGCCTCGAGGAAGAACTACTCCCTCCTCATCATGGGAATCATCAACTGTGATGGAGATGGTGGTGGAGATCAATGGAGATGGCTCTGAGGGCACTTCCCAGTCCCGGCAGGGTGCCGAAACAGAGACTTTCTGTCCCCCGAATCTCCCCTTTGGTGGCGGCGGCGCAGCAGAGGTTTTCATGGATTTCTTCTGGATTCCCTAGGGTTTTTGGGTCGGAGGCTTCTTATAGGCGCAGGAGTCAAGGTCGGTGGGGGTCCAGGGGGCCCACACCCCCTCCAAGCGCCTCCAGGGCTTGCCCGTGCCTAGGGGGGTTTGGCCACCCTGTGCCCCCCCCGGCTCTGCTTCGTGGTTCCGTGTTGCTCCGGGAAAATAATAACTTTGGCTTTTGTCCCATCCAATTCCGAGAATATTGATTTTCTGCCTTTCTGGAACCAAAAACAGAAGAAAACTGACAACTGTCACTGTGGCAACTTGTTAATAGGTTAGTTCCAGAAAAGATATAAAAACACCTCAAAGTATAGACAAAGCAAAGCATAGTATATACAAAACAAGCATGGAGCATAAAAATTATAGATACGTTCCAACCTATCAAGCATTCCCAAGCTTAACTCCTTCTCGTCCTTGAGTAGGTAAGTGATAAAAAGAATAATTATTGAGGTGACATGCACCTTCACAATGAAGATCAAACCATTTGCAAGCATTGAAAGCTGGGATCAAAGAACTCTAAACATGTGCATGAAAGATGGAGTTCTAACAATAGTACATAGTAACTATGCATGCAACATGAAAGGCTACAAACAAAGATCATGAATAACATTCATTGAAAAACGTTTGTTTGTTTCACATACAGAAAACATGGCATAGTGGCATTCAGCTTGTCCCTCGTAGAGTAGCAATATAGATGCATAGGACACCTTCAAAGTTCACAAGGGTGTCTAGAAACAAATAGCACAAGAACTAGTAATATCACAATATGCATCAATCAATAAGCTTTGGAACACTGCACACAGAATGACAACTATGCTCTCTTGATGGTGCCTAAAAGTAGAAGGTGGAGACTCAAATAATAGTGGAAGACAGGCCTTTTTGTAAAGGAAGCAGGGATTACAAGTTTCAAAAAGAGCTTCCAAAAATTATGGTACTTGTTAGCTTTCAGCCCTCATTGCCCCTATCATAAGCATCTTGAAGTGATTAAGGTTAAAGTGAACAAAGATGGAGTATATGCATGACGAAGTATAAGTTGGCAATCTCAAGTCCCTTGAATACGAGGGCCACACCTCATGCTACTAAACTTTAGTCACCTGTAAGTTCTTGTCATTGTTAGTATTTGCATATCATTGAGAACTGCCAACGTGGTACCCCTTGCACATGGTACAGGAGCTATCCTATAACCAAAATGACAAGGCAAGCAGACAATGAGCATCTCAACAATCTCCTTATGTAACATGGGAATATGGTGCTTTTCTCTCTCTTTTCTATTTTCTCAATGTGTCTCTTTTTTTATAAGAAGAATGCTTCATAGATGTCACTATGGTGATGCTGCAAGTTTCCACCATGATTAGGCATGACTTAGGATAGCGGCCTAGGAGTTTCTCTAACACAGGGTACAAACTCCATGGACTTACAAGTTCCCTCTTTATTTCACACCGGTGACATCCATAGACAAAAGAGCACGATATCAACTGAGTACAAAGTAAAAGTGCAATGTTGAAAACGTTCCCCGTGACAACACGGTTCTGCTAATTCCAACGTATAAGTGCAAGCAGGGGCGGAGCCAGGATTGGACATTGAGTAGGGGCGAAGATACTGATGATCATATATATAAGATTGTTTTCTCATGAAGACAACAACGACCTATCATTTTGTGTTGGAAGAACTATTTGATAAGAAACATAATAGTACATCAAAGTATCGACATAGAATTGATATTAATATGTAGCACTAAACCTTAGACAATACAAAACAAAAGATTAGTTTATATTGGATTAACTTTATCTCTATGAGTATAAAGCCTGATAATTCCATTGCAGGTGACTTTCCTATTATTATTTCACAATCATTATGCAATAAGTTATCGTCATCACCGAGCAAACATCAAATAAAAGACACATATTTTTTTGTAAATTAATCAATTAGACTATAGATTATGCAATCTATCGACAAAATACTAATGATTTGGTACCTTCAATCAGAGTGAGGAAGACTGATTCCTATATTCAATGGCACAACATGCTTATTTCTGGCGCTGCGGCATGATTAACAAAGGTAGAAACTGGCAGACAACATGACTGGCAAGCATGGCGCCGTGGCTGCAGCATCGCGTGGTGTCTGGCTACTGAGTAGAAGAGAGCGATGGTGGCAGGCATCCTGTCAGTTGATCTGAACGATTGCATATGGTGCTAGCTATTAGGTCTACTTACACAAACGAGTTGGGACATGTTACTACAGTTGACTAATAGAACGAATTTATGAGATACATTTGGATTTTAGTATAGAGAAGCATGACAAATCAATTAAATTTGGGCTTAGTATTAATTAAGCCTATAAGGCCATTAGTTTAATACTAAAATCTGCACCTATATATTAAGGGGGGGCGATGGTTAGGGGGTCTAGCCCCTGCTAGCCCCCCCTTTGGCTCCGCCCCTGAGTGCAAGCATATACAACATAGATGACACAATGGTCCAAGTTTATTAGGGGCAAAGAATATAAAGTGTGCCATCAAGTTCGTGAGGTCTTTAATCACTAAGTTTTCACATAACAAAATAGTTTTTAATTGGAAGATAGTTGAAAACAAGAATATACTTGGAATGGTGTAACACACCATTCATAGGAGTTTATAGTGGACACATTGGAATAACTTGGTTTCTTGGGAGTTGGAAGCATGAGTAGAGCTTACTCATACAAGTGGAGGCTAGCAAAATACTGGGAGCAACCGACTAAGAGAGCAATAATGGCCATAATTATGCAGAGGAACAAAACATTACTAATAAAAGCACAGAGTGGTACTACAAGTCAAGGACTAAATGATCATAGAGGCTATGGTGACTTTTTCATAGTCATAACATGGTGTGAGAATGTGCTAAGTCAACCCAAACAAAGCATCAAAGGATAAAACCCGCAATACTATGCTTTTGTATGCTAAAACAACGCATGATTCCTTCAAGGCACAACTAAGCAATCCCAATTGTTTGGAATAAGACATGCTACAGCAATAGTCACTAAGCATAAGGTCAAAACACCTAACATGTCATGCTAAAGTCTAAGTCATAGTCAATGCAAGCTCCTCTTGCACTTACAAGCAAGAACTTACTACTCCTTTCCAACACAAAGCATCTTATTTGAAACAACTCACAAAGATAATAATCAACAAAGATCAGTGAGCTTGTCTCACAAATCCACAAAGAAGAACTAAAATTTCTAAGCTGAAAGCACAAGAAAACTAAGGCTCAACGTAGTGCTAGCAAAAGTGAACACACAAAACAATAAGAGTGAAAACTAGAGTGTTCTAGGCAATAAAAACAGAGTGTGTCTCTCTCCAACCAACTTACTCAAGAAAACTAAGCAAACTAAAACCAATAACAAAAACTAAGACGCTCCAAGAACAACACAACTGTGCATGAAACAATAAAAACGAAGTGTCTAGAAAGACCTGAGATTTTTATTGATGAAGAAGGGGATGCCTTGGGCATCCCCAAGTTTGACGCTTGTACCTCTTGAATAATTCTTGGGGTGACACGGTTTGGCATCCCCAAGCTTGAGCTTTTGTCCATTCTTCATCTCATTACATCATTCTTTCTCTATACCTGAAATTTTTCCTTCATACAAAACTTCACACAATCTTCATTAGCAACATTAGTGTATTCAAAAGATAATAGACCTTTACGTAAAGCTTTGGAACAGAAGGAATTTTCAATAAAAACACATGATACTGTAGAAACTCCTTCAAAAAGCTCACTTCCCCTAAAGAGAACTCAAAAAAGTATCAATAAGAAGAAAATGCAAATAATGGCAGAAATTTATCAAAACAGACCAGCAGGTAGAAACCGATTTTTTAGAACATCTTATGTTACTCAAATCAAGAAGTGTTGAACTAACGAAAGTTAGATAACATACTGGGGGATTTATTCAGAAATTTTGAGCTCAATCCGAGTTACAGAGACTCCTCACGAATTTTTATGGTGGAGGATAGAAATCTGTTTCGGGACAGCAACTCCCCAAAATCTTACTTCTCTCTCATTAGAGGTTATTCTTGGCATAAAAATCAAACAAAAAGGATAAGGAGAGGTCATTAGTGAAGTAATAACTTACAAGACTCAAGAAAACTCTAAGAGGTTATCTCCTTACAAGTACTTTTCTTTACCGCCTTTAAGTTAGGCTTGATAGTTTGAGAAGATCATCACATAAGAAATATGAATTGAATTAAAAGAGAGCATCAAGAAGCAAATTCAAAACACATTGAAGTCTAACCCACTTCCTATGCATAGGAATCTTGTAAAGAAACAAGTCATGAGAGCACAAAGCAACAAGCATAGGAAAGCAAAACAAGTGCAACTTCAAGACTTTTCACATAAAGAGGGGAAACTTAATATTGTTGAGATGCATAAGACCATGTTTCCTCTCTCATAATAACTTTCAGTAGCATCATAAATAAAATTAACAATATAAATATCACATAAAACATTATTATCATGAGCCACATGCAGAAATTGATTATTACTCTCCACATAAGAATAGTCATTCTTATTAATTGTAGTGGGAGCAAATTCAACAAAATAGCTATCATTGTTATTCTCATCTGTTGGAGATATGCCCTAGAGGCAATAATAAATGTAGTTATTATTATATCTTTGTGTTTATGATAAATGTTTACATTCATGCTATAATAGTATTAACAAGGAAACATTGATACTTGTGTGATTTGTAAACTTAATTTAAAGTCCCTAGTATAGCCTCTATACATCACTAGCTTGTTGGTTGATAAATGATTGTGGTTTCCCTATCATGAACATTGAGATGTTATCAACAACAAGATCATATTGTTAGGAGAATCATATGATGGACATACTCCTATAGATAAGCGTAGCATAAAGATCAAGTCATTTAAATAGTTCAATTGCTATATGCTTTCTGATACATAGTAACCTAATTCCTTCGACCATGAGATCATGCATATCACCTTTACCGGATGGATGCTTTGATGACATCAAACACCACACCGTAACTGGGTGGCTATAAAGGTGGCATTGAGTGTTCGGAAAGTATTGGTTGAGACACATGGATCAAGAGTGGGATTTGTCCATCCATATGACGGATAGATATACTCTGGGCCCTCTCGGTGGAATGTCATCCAATTATCTTGCAAGCATGTGACCGGTTCACAAGGGATCACATATCACGGGAACGATAAAAGAGTACTTATCGGTAACGAGGTTGAACTAGGTATGCAGAGATACCGACGATCATAACCTCGGATAAGTAAACTATCGTGAGACAAAGGGAAATTGGTATCGTATGTAAGTGGTTCATTCGATCGCAAAGTAATCGTCGAAATATGTGGGAGCCATATGAATTTCCAGATTCCTCTATTGGTTATTGTTCGAAGAAGTGTCTCGATCATGTCCGCATAATTCACGAACCGTAGGGAGACACACTTAAGGATTCGACGTTGTTTGAGTAGTTATGGTATTATGAGAAAGAGACCGAATGTTGTTCGGAGTCTCGGATGGGATCCGGGATATCACGAGGTGATCCGGAATGGTCCGGAGAATAAGATTCATATTAGGAAAGTCCCGTTTCGGAGTTCGGGAATGATTCCGGTGTTTTCATCGGGAATGTTCTAGAAGGTTCCGGAATGTCCGGCACTCCGGAGGGGAAGGGGTACATGAATGTGTCATTGCAAGTTGGAATGATTGCATCATGTACTAAGTGTATTCGCTGTCCAAAATAAAGGGTTTATTCAAATCCTAAATTGAAAAGTCAAACGGCTAGTTTGAAAGTCAAACGGCAAGTTTTGGAAAGTGGAAAAGAGGAGGGAGTGTGAAACCGAGTTGGGGAGGGAGTCCTCCTCCCCAAGCCGGCGCACCACCCAAGCCGAGTTGGGGAGGGACTCCCCTCCCTCCCCTTGGCCGCCGGCCCCTCCACCTATATAAGGAGGGGCAGGGCTCCCTCCTCTAGACACACAAGTCCCTCACCTCAAACCCTACAAGCTGCAGCCCTCCATAGCCGCCGCCACCACCTAGGGTTTTGCCCTAGCCGCCGACTTGGGAGTCCCCGGAACCCTAGCCGCCGGCTCTAGCACCTCCTCCTTGGTGTGTCTAAACCCTAGATCGCCGAGGAGCTCTCTCATACTCCACCATACTCGCTCCGGCTTAAGGCGAAGCCCTGCGGGATCTCACCTCTACTTCCGGTACCACGCCGTTGCTGCCGGAATCTCGAGGAGAGTGCTACAACCTCCGCTGCCTGATGGAACAAGGGAGAGGAAGGTCTTCGTCGAGTACCGAACGTGTGACCGACTGCGGGAGCGCTGCCAGAACGCAGCGCCGGAAGGATCGTCTACGCGATCTTGAGATCGGGAAGAGTACGACTACATCACCGACGAGAATCCGCTCTCGTTAAACACTTTGGAATCTTCGAGGGTAAGTTATTCCATCGACTCGTTGCTAAAATCTAGTAGATAGATCTTGGCTTGTTTGTTTGTATGCGATAGAAATTTTTTGTTTTCCATGCTACGAAACCCTACAGTGGTATCAGAGCCGTGTCTATATGTAGATCTGTTGCACGAGTAGAACACAATGGTCATTATGGGCGTTGATGCTTTTATTGTCGGTTGCTTCTTGTGTACTTTGCATCTTGCGGTATGTTGGGATGAAGCGGCCCGGGCTAACCTTACATGACATCATTCATGAGACTTGCTCCACGCTTGACATGCAACTTGTATTGCATAAGTGGCTTTGCGGGTGCCTATTTCTCCTAGCATAGTTAAGATCCAATTTACAACGGGTGATTAACAATGCTAGTATCAACGTTGTGGTTCTTATTCGTAAGTTAGAACGACACTTATTGAAAGCCCCAAACCACGTAAAATATGCAAAGAAAGTAGAGGCGTCTAACTTTGTTTTGCAGGGGTGTGCAGTGATGTGATATGGCCATGATTGTGATTATATTTGATGTATGCAATGTTCCTTATTGTAAGTTGGCAACCGGCAGGAGCCATATGGTTGTTTTTAATTTATGTTAAGACCCGCGTGTCTATTCAAAGTAGTTGTAATAGTTGAAGCCGGTGGACGACAACCATGGAGAAGCGTCATTGACCTTGATGCAATGCCGGTGATGATGGAGATCATGTTCGTGCTTGAAGATGGAGATCGGAAGCACAAAGAAGAAAGGCCATATCATATCACATATATATTGAATTGCATGTGATGTTAATCCTTTATGCATCTTGTATTGCTTAGTAGACGACGGTAGCATTATAAGATGATCCCTCATGCACATGAATTTCAAGTCATAAAGTGTTCACCCTTAGTTAGCACCGTTGCTAAAGCTTGTTGTTTCGAAGCACCACGTGATGATCGGGTGTGTTAGATTCCGCAAGTGTATACAACGTGAGCAAGCCAGATTTGCTCATGCGGAAACTAAGGTTTGATCTTGACGAGCCTATCATGTACAGACATGGTCTCGGAACACGGATCACCGAAAGGTAAAGCATGAATCATATAGTAGATATGATGAACATGGCGATTGTTCGCCATTGAAACTATATCAACTCTCGTGATGATCGGTGTTGATGTAGTGGATTTGGTTCGTGTGATCACTAAAACAATGTGAGGGATATTGTTTTGAGTGGGAGTTCACCTAGATTAACTTTATTAATTAATTTGAACTCAATTTGTCATAAACTTAGTCTAAACTATTGAAAATATGTTGTAGATCAATGGCTGCCCCTACCATCAATTTTAATGCGTTCCTAGAGAAAGAAAAGTTGAAAAACAATGGAAGCAACTTCGCGGATTGGTTCCGCAATTTGAGGATTGTCCTCACAGCTGGTAATTTGACCTATGTGCTGGATGCACCGCTGGGTGACCCACCTGCAGCTGATGCTTCCGATGATGTAAAGAATGTTTACCTCGCTCGGAAGAATCAGTACTCCATAGTTTAGTGTGCTATCTTGTATGGTTTGGAATCGGAGCTTCAGAAAAGGTTTGAAGATTCAGACCCATATGATATTGTCGAGGATCTCAAATTGATTTTTGAGACTCATGCGGCAATTGAAAGCTATGAGGCTTCTGAAAAGTTCTTTAACTACAAGATGGAAGAGGGCAGCTCTGTCAGTGAGCATGTGCTTAAGATGTCTGGGCACGCAAACAAACTTCAAAGCTTGGGTATAGTGATTCCTAATGCTTTGGGGATTTACCGTGTCCTCTGTAACACCCTCAGAATCGACCCTATGCTAGTTTCAGCGATTCCCGCCAAACTCGCATAGAAACGATTCAAAGGTGCCCACCAGGCACTTTCGTGCGGGTGGAAAACGAAGTAATAACATTACACAACAGTCCTCGATGGGACCCACAGAACAGATATATATACAACAGCGACTCAATGAGTCAAGAATAGAGATATACAGAACAAAGATCCAAATCACCTTGAAATTGTTAGAGCGTCCGACTACGGACAAGATGCAAATGGGGCTAAGAGCCCTGAAGAATAACCAATGGCGTCCATAACCCTGCCCAGGCCAAGCCGGAAGGGTAACCCTGCTAACGACGTCGATCTCAAAACCTGCTTAAACAAAAAGGGGTGCCGACAAAGGGCAAAGGAAAAAGAGGAGCGTCAGTACTGAGGCCAGTACACGGCGAGGCTAGAATTCGGCGGTCCTCGCCTACATAGGTATGGTGGACTGAAGCGGCAGCGGCAGCATGCACTAATCAACCTATGGAGACTCGATACAACTGGCGGCTATCAGAGAGGGGTAAGAAAGACCTATTCGGAGCCATTTTGATACTACCATCAAACAAACCCATCCTGGTATTTCCCCCCCTCGAGGCCAAACGAGGAAGTCAACCGAGGAACTCACACAGTTGGCAATTTTATTTATTCGGTAATCGTTGCAGCAATTACTAGTCAGGTATAGATAGTCATCCTGATAAAATTAGCAGTGGGCCATTTTAGTTAACCATTCCGTTGTAGTTGCGGCACTTACTAGTCAGATACGAATAGCATGAGATATCCCAAAAACCCAGCAGTTGTTGGTACTTTTATTTATCCATTCCGTTGTAGTTGCAATACTTACTAGTCAGATACCATGGTCGCAAGCGACAACCCAAGCAAGCAATTGTTGACAGTTTTATTTAGCCATTCCATTATAGTGAAGCTGATTACTAGTCATTATAAAGTCAAATTTATAGCACTACTTTAGTTATAGTTGTCTATGATCGAGATACTGTGCTCCAAGTCGTCCATAACCGCGGACACGGCTTTCAGAAAGTTTTACCCGGCCGGGGTGCACAAATAGCAACACACACTCGATCAACCTCAGAAAAACCAAATCAAAACCCAACGAGGCCTTCACGACAAAGCAATCACAAGATTCAGAAATATTTCAGGGGGCCACCCCATTGAGTAGACCCGCAATGAAGCTAGCTGACTCCGAGACGGACTCAAGGTTTGCGTCAATGGCTGTAAAGGACTGGGAACCCGAAAATGTGACTGGGCTTGTCGATACCGCGAAAACATTCCGCTTACCTAAACAGTACAGTGTGCTCCTCGCACAATCGTAAATAAAGCAGTAAAGCATGGCATAAGTACATGATCGTAATAAAACCTCAAACTAGTTTGTGGCCCCAAGAAATAAGAATGAATCAAGATCTGGCTCAGGGGGGTCCCATAATCCTCCCGGATGTGGATAGCGCGATAAATCAAGGAACAGGTATCAAGTACTCGGGGTCCTACGGGACACAAGTGGACGGTTAACAACCAAATAACATCTATTGCCCACCTGTGCCTCTACTTACTTACATCAATTTTAGTTGTTTAAACAGTAATTAAAGTGAACGATAAGTAAAGCCATGATCATCTCCAACATCAAACATGCGGCCATACTCCAACAACTGTGGTACATGACGACACGCAACAGCACTTGAGCAAGCGACTACGACACGCAGGTCCAACTAGCTACCAAACCACAGGTAATAGGATGTGGCCAAGGCAATATAAGGCTGCAAGGAAAACACGGGTACGAAATCTAGAGCATCGCAACACAGCTAGCAATAGATCAACAGGAGGGAATAAATATTATAAAAGTAAGATAGGTAGAAAGGGGGAGATGCTCGCCTGAAAACATTGTCGAAGGTTCAACCGAAGATCGGGTCGACACTCGCATCAACTCAACGGCCTTATCCGTGAAGAAGCGGTACACTAGAATAAACACCGGATGCAATATTTAATACTACGGCAAAAGATCGGCATGATGCATGTATGATGTATGACATGGCAAAGATGCGATGCAATTAGGTCATATTAAGCGGAACCGGGGTCCCGACAATTAATTAAACGGTTCAAGTTATTTAGAACCCCCGCAATTTAAATGTTGTTTTAACAGGGCAAGACAAGTTACCGGTTCGCTACACAAATTTAAATGAGGCCAATATAAGACTAGATTTGCCCGCATATGGGCCCCATTTTTAATTATTAGGTGAATCGGCATAAGGCCCCCGAACCACACACAAATATGCATGCGAGATGAATGATTTAATGCAACAAGTTGATATTACATTTATAAAAATAGGGTTCGAGGAAGGGGTCACACATTAGGGTTCGGCGATCTTGGGGTTCCGAGGGTTCGGGGTTCGACAGGGTTCAGGGGAACGAGGGGATCGTTCTCGGATAACGGAGGTAGGTCTTGTCGCATCCGGGAAGAAGGACTTGGTTGCGGCGTCGGGGCACATCGGGCTCGCCCTGGTCGGTGTCGATCTTGTCGTTGCGACGATCTTGTCGTGTCCTTGTGTCGGGTCGATCTTGGCGTTCGAGGTGAAGAACTTGACGTTCCACGACGATCTTGGCGGCTTCGGATCCGGATAGGAGCACTAGACGTTCCAGGTTCTCGACGAGATCGGCGTCCGGGGAGGAGTACTTGTCGCACATGTGGTCTTCGGATCGGGCTCTGGGATCGGTCTTCGGGGTTCCGACCATCGGATCCGTGAAGAAGAGCTCAGGGCCTTCGGTCCGAGAACGAGGTCTTCGCATTCTATGATGAAGTTCTTGCGGGTTCGCGGCCTCGGACAATTGCTCCGTGTAGTAGATCTTGACGTTTCGAGGGTGTCGAGTTCAAGGGTCTTGTGCAACTTGTCGGGGGCGTCCCTTGCGATTCCGAGAGACACCAAACTTGTACATGGCGGACGATGGAAACAATGCTTGGCTCCATCCCGGCGAGGAATGGCCCTGGCGACTGCACGGGCTTGACCCCTGTCTTGCCATGCGGCGGTAGCACGAAAGAGTCGAACTCAGGCAGCTCCTTGCGGCTCTTGGGGAGAGGCTTCCTCCCGGTCCACGGGCGCGGCGTGGCTTCGGGACCGAACGGCAGGAATGGAGCCTCGCGGAGCGCAACGGGGCGGGCTCGTGGGGCCTCCGTGCAGCTGTACTGGAACTCGAACGGTGCCCCCTCGAGGCGGTAGGCGAGGCCACGGTCGGCGGCTCGGCTGCCAGAGGGAAGGGGCCGCGGTCGGTGCGGGAGGAGGAAGGGGCGAGGCTGCTGGGTGCTCAGGAGGGAGGTGGCCGGAGGGCAGCGACGGCCGGCGAGCTCGAGGGGAGGACGGCGGAGAGGAGGAGCAGAGAGGCGAGGAGGCGACGCCGGTGGGGAAGAGGAAGCCGGAGGGAGGAGGCCGGGGGCACGCCGGCAGAGGGAGGGGCGACCGGCGACGCTGGAGGAGGTAGGAGGCGAGGCGCGGGGTGGAGCAGAGGCGGCGGGGTGCGTCGTGGTCGGAGGAAGAACGGGCGGCGGTGGCGTCGGGGGGGGGGGGGGGGGGAGCGACGGCGAGGTGGGGCTTGCAGAGGCGAGTGACGGGAGGCGTGGAGTCGGGGGGGAGAGCGAAGGCGCTCTGGCGGGGCGGAGGCAGGCACGGCGGAGGCGGCCCGCGCCGGCGCTGGAGAAGCGGGGCAGGGAGGCTCAAGCGGGGGAGGCGGGAGGAGCGCCGGGGAGAGAAGGTGGGTGAGCGGCGAGGAGGCGAGGCAGCCGGCGGGTGGAGGCGCGGCGCCGGCGAGGAAGGTGGGGAGCGGGTAAGGGAGGAGGAGGAGGTGGCGTGAGCGGGGCGTCAGTGGGGAGCAGAGAGAGGTGGGGGAGAGAGAGGAGGGAGGATCGAGGAGAGGGACGGGGAGTGGGACCGGGGTGGGGCCAGGGGGACGGGGCCCGCGGGGTGGGAGAGGTGGCTGGGGCGGTGGGGCCGGGGAAGTGGGTCCAGGCGCGGGGTGGGGGTTGAGTGGTGGGTGGCGTGTGAGGAGGGAGTGGGCTGTGGGTTGGGGTGGGACCCAGGGAGAGAGAGAGAGAGGGGGTGGGTTTGACCAGGGGGTGGGGCCAGGGTGTAAGAGAGAGGGGGTAGGTGGGGCTGGGGTGAGAGAAGGAGAGAGAGAGAGCTGGGGTAAGGATTGATGATGTGGCAAGGTGGGTAGGGAATTGGGGGAGGGGTGAGGTGGCAAGCTGGGATAGGTGGGTAGGGTAGTTTGGGTGAACTTAGGACTAGAAATTAGACTAGGGTTTTATAATTTAATTTAAAAGCCTCTTGCAAATTGTTTTTAGACAACTGAGATATCCGAAAACACCGGTGTTAATTTGAAATAAAAGGGAGGGGATTAATATAGAAAACAAAATAGGGTTCTTAGCAAAATAGTTTGAAACAAAATGTGTATGATGATGTCATGATGACGCAATGCACAAAATTCAACGCGATTTTCTAGTAGTATTTTTTGCGGGATGCCACATCCTCCAATCACTACCACCAAGTTACAAGAACTTTGTGATGAACTACAACATGCAGAACATGAACAAGACGTTGCCGGAACTCTTTGCCATGTTGAAATCTGCAGAAGTGGAGATCAAGAAAGAGCACCAAGTGTTGTTGGTCAATAAGACCACCAAATTCAAGAAAGGCAAGTCTAAGCAGAAGGGACACTTCAAGAAGGGTGGTAAGAAAGTTACCACGACGACGAAGAAGACCAAGGCTGGACCTAAGCCTGATACTGAGTGCTTTTACTGCAAGGGAGAAGGTCACTGGAAGCGGAATTGCCCAAAGTACTTGGCGGATTTGAAGAACGGCAACATCAAGAAGAAAGGTATATCTGATATACATGTTATTGATGTGTATCTCACTAGTACTCGTAGTAGTGCCTGATATACATGTTAATCCGGGAGGGGGGTCGACGTTTTTCCAAAAGGAGTTCCGCCGCGCCGCCACCACCAGAGACAAGATTCGATATCAGAAACTCCGTTTTGGCACCCCGTCGGGACGGGGAATTTGGGGAGGATCATCGCCATCATTGATGGTGCTCGACGTGGCACTTCGTTGGTAACCCCAAGCGCAAGGTGTGAAGAGCACATCAGGAAGTTTTCCCTCAGTTGAGACCGAGGTTATCGAACCAGTAGGAGGAAGGAAACATCACACAGGTGTTGCAAACAACGTGGAGACCTGCTGATGGGGATATGCCTACCGGGGTATACCCAGTAGGACGTGTCCCGCTCGCCCAAGCCGTCAGCGAGTGGGCCTGCAGGGTGGCGACTGGATCAAGACTTGGCGTGGACTCAGGCGACTGGAAGCTGAAGGCCCATAAGAGTAGCTAGGCCCAGTTGGACTAGGTCATAGAACCTCTGAATCCTTAACCAATTTGGTTGTAATCTGTAAACCCTAGCGAGGTGAGCCTATATAAACCTCCCTAGGGGATGCATAGGGGATACGTTCCATCATACACCCAAGCGACTCGCCGCCTAGTCGTCGAGCTCGCCCCATTGTACTCTCACCATAATACAATCTAGTAGGAGTAGGTATTTACCCTCTGGGGGGCCGAACCTGGGTAAATCCTTGTGTCTCCGCCCTCATCTCGCACCGCAGATGGCTGTCCGCCCTTGCCCCATGTTCTACTATTCGCTGCCGATTGCAGCGTCTGCCGTGGTCATTCCCACGACAGTGGCGCCCACCGTGGGGCCTGGCCGGTCAGGCCGGTGTTCTGCGGTGAGATTAATCTGCCCATCAACGAGTCGGTCGCCACCGGCCGCATGATCGCGATCGGCGAGATGCTCCAGATCTTTCTGAGCATCTACGTCCCGGCAGCGCGACCCGTCACGCACAGTGTGATCCTGCCGGTCGGCATGATCAGCCTCTTCGTCGGTCTCACCGACGTCATCACTTTGGAGGACTCGGCTCGCATCCGTGAGTCGCCGCCACGCGATCGGCTCTCTGAGAGACAGGTCCGCATGATTCACTGCCTCGCCTCCGAGTACGACTGGGCCCACAGTAACATGGCCGAAACCACCGCGGCCGCGGGCGACGTGGCCCTCAACAATAACGCTGATTCGGTGACCCCGGCGTCACTCGCCGGATCCATTATTGCCGCATCACCCGCGGGCTCCATCACCCAGGTCTCCAACGTCGGAGACTTCGGGATCCCTCCATCCTTGGGATCTTTGACTTCGACTCCGGGTCGGAGAACTCCGCCGACCTCCATGACGGAACCGGTCGCCACGCCGCGACCTACATGGCGACCGGCGCCGACCCACCGGAAGACCCCTTCTCTACGCCGATCCCACGAAACGCAACAGCAACGGAGGTCGAGGAACTCGCCTGAAGCTGGCGGAGGCAGTCCGCAAGGAGCAAGCCGAGCGCGAAAAATTTCGCCTCGAGCAGGCGACAGCGCAAGAGCTGTCGCGATATCACCAACTTCAAATCAGGTCGCGCCTAAACCCCGCCATCCAGGGGCGTTCCCTGAACTTCGACGACGAGAACGACCCGACTCGCATAGCCGAGCGCGCGATCTGTGAGAACGCTCCGCCGGGAGGAAGCGCTCGACCCCCACCAGGGGCGACGACCAATGGTGCCCCACCACCACCGAACCGCGCGCCCCCTAGGGACCAACCAAGGATCATGGTCTCCTCGCGAGAGCGAGACGCGAATGGCATCCCGCTGTTCTCCACTCCAATGGACAACATCGTCACAAGCTGAGCTGCGGTCGACAACATCCAAGTAACCAGCGAAGGTGCCCTACAGATCCAGTACGCAAAGGCTCTACTCGCCAAAGCATTTGGGCAACAAAATGCGGGCGCCGACTCATAGGGTCGGATGTACTCGTGCTCATCGGGCAGCAGGGCGGCCTCGAGCGGCTGCCCCATGGTGGCAAATACCCTCAACTGCCCTCCACCCGAGCCCCTGCAGCTCCAACACCTACACGCAAACGCGACACTCTCCACCAACGACCCTCGACCGGCGAACAACTTCGTCGCCGCCAACGGGCAGCCCGTCGACAAACGTACCCACATCATCAACAACTAGAGTTGGCGCGCATGCCAGCCCGACGATATGCGGCACACCCTCACCAACCGGCGCGACGGCAAACCAAGGGGATCGCTGAGCCGAGTCGAACCCCAGTGCTTCGGACCGATGATCTGAGGCGAAAGATACCCGACGAACTTCAAAGCGCCGAAGGAAATAGAGAAGTACGACCCCTCGTACGATCCCTCTGTGTGGCTGGATACCTACCTCATGGCTATGGGGATCGCCGGCCACACCGACCTACTCGCCGCCCGCTACCTCCCCCTGATGATGGAGGGGGCGTGCAGGCAGTGGATTAACACCCTCCCCGCGGATAGCATCGACTCCTGGGAGGAGATGCGTGATGCCTTTGTCAAGCACTTCGAGGGTTCATACACCCGCTCCACCTCCATCGAGGACCTAGAGCGGTGTGTCTAGGGACCCCGCGAGTCCACAGCTGGGTCCAATGGTGGCAAGATCTGTGTTATAACGCGGCCGGAATCCACCCGGACACCGTGATCCACTTCTTCAAGACCTCGTGCCGCTACGAGCCCCTGGTCGCCAAGCTCAAACGAGTGTACCGCACACTCGACAACATACCGGACCTCCTGGAGATCGCAAAGAAGTACACGGAGGAGGACCCAAACCAGGAAACCGACGACGAGTCGGGAGGACATCGCCGCACGAGCGACCACGACAACGGGAGGCGGCCCGAACTATGCTACAGCAACACTCGCCTCACCGGCAAGCGCCGCGGTGACGGGCGAGTCGACTTCGGCGCCAACGCCGGGTACGCGCAGCGCGAGCCCAAGAGCTTCCGCCGCGACGGAGGACAACGCCACGACAGCGGCAACTACAAGGCAAAGCCAAGGTTCGACCCCACGGCCCTCCTTAACCAACCCTGTGTGTTTCATAGCAGGGAAGGAAAGCCCGCCACGCACACGACCGCCGACTGCCACTCTCTCAAGGAGATCGAGAAGGCACGGCGCGCGCGGGAAGACCCCAAAAACAACCCGCCAAACGGCAGAAAGTTCGGCAGTGTCGCCGGCTCGCTCCACACCTTCACAGGCTTCAACACGAAGCGCGAGAAGAAGGTCATCACCCGCGTCGTCGCCGTCAACGCGGTGTCCCAGATAGACATCCCCCAGTTCCTCAACTGGTCCGAGCAACCAATCACCTGGAGCCGCGAGGACCACTCGCCACGGATCGAGTATCCGGGCCGAGTCGCCCTAGTGGTCAAGCCCAAGGTGGGGGACTACTGGCTCATCAAAACGCTGATGGACGGCGGCAGCTCCATCAACATCTTGTACCTGGACATATTCAGGCGACTACGGGTCCCACATTCGATGATCGAGACAACCTACACCACCTTCCACGGCATCGTCCCCGGTCGGAAGGCGTACCCGATCGGCAAGGTGACGCTGCCAGTCACCTTCGGTACACCAGCAAACTTCCGCACCGAGCAGATCGTCTTCAAGCTGGTTCCCTTCGACAGCCCCTACCATTGTGTCCTGGGGCGCTAGGTGTTCGCCAAGTTCATGGCGGCACCCCACTACGCGTACAACGCGATGAAGCTACCTGGGCCGTGCGGCATCATCACGGTCCATGGCGTCCCCGACATGGCCACGGAGTGCGAGGCCAAAGGGGCCGAACTCGCTGACGCCGTCATGCGGCGGAGGCCAACCACGCTAAGGAGCTCGCTAAATACGCGAGCGGGGTCAACAGCGACGACCCCAGCCCAACTTGGAGGGTGGCAACTTCACCGCCTTCGAGGCAACGACACACACCCGCACCATCGAGTTGGTCCCAGGCGACTCCAGCTAGACGGTGACAATCGAGACGGGCATGAGCCCAGCATAGGAAGGCGCACTCATCGAGTTCCTCCGTGAGAACAGGGAAATCTTCGCATGGAATCCATCCAACATGCCTGGTGTCCCGAGGGAACTCGCTGAGCACAAACTCAATGCCGACCCCAAAGTGCGACCTGTCAAGCAGTCGATGCGGCCCTTCATTGAAGAGCGTCGTCGGGAAATCGCCGAGGAGGTGCAGCGTCTACTCGCTGTAGGCTTCATTCAGCCAATCAAATATTCCAAGTGGCTGGCAAACCCGGTCCTGGTCGAGAAGAAAAACTGCACTTGGCGAATGTGTATCGATTACACTAACTTAAACAACGCCTGCCCGAAGGAGCAATTCGTCCTACCGCGGATCGACAAAATCATCGACTCCACCGCTGGCTCGGAGGTTCTATGCTTCCTCGACGCCTACTCTGGTTACAACCAGATCAAAATGGCCGTCGAGGACGAAGAAAAGACGGCGTTCATCACGCCATTCGGTGCCTTCTGCTACACCGCCATTACGTTCAGCCTCAAAAACGCCGGAGCGACCTATCAGCAGTGCATGCACGAGTGCCTTGCGAGCCAAATTGGCTGCAACATCCACGGACATAGACGACGTGGTGATAAAATCAACTCGCCAAGGCGATCTACTCGCCGACCTGGCGGAAACCTTCGCCAACTTGCGAAGGTACAAGATAAAGCTAAACCCAGAAAAGTGCACCTTCGGTGTACCAACTGGGCAGCTACTGGGATACGTCGTCTCCAAGGGCGGAATCGAGGCGAACCCCGCCAATATCAACACGATCGCCCGACTCGGCAGACCTGAGTGCCTGTGCGACGTCCAGAAGCTGGCCGGGTGACTCGCGGCCCTCAGTCTCTTCATCCCCCGGCTAGGCGAAAAGGCGATGCCCCTTTATCGCCTAATGCGAAAGAACCCCACCTTGCAATGGGACATGGAGGCAGATGACATGCTCCACGCTCTCAAGGAGGTGCTACTCGCAGCACCGCTACTCGTCGCCCCCACCGACAAGGAACCCATGTTGGTCTACGTCGCGGCCTCCGAGCGCGTCGTCAGCGCCGTCATGGTCGTCGAACGGCCAGAGGAAAGAAAGGAGCGCCCGGTACAGCAACCCGTGTACTACATCAGCGAAGTCCTCACCAAGTCGCGCCAGCGCTACCCTCAGTACCAGAAATTGGTATATGCGGTCTTCAGAGCACAACGGCGACTGCCGCACTACTTCCAGGAGCACCCAATAACGGTCGTCTCCTCAGCACCGTTGCAGGACATCATCCGCAATCGCGAGGCGACCGGGCGAGTCGCCAAGTGGGCCGTACAGATCGGCGTCCACAACATCAAGTACGAGCCGCGCAAGGCGATCAAGTAACAGGCTCTCGCAGACTTCCTCGACAACTGGGAGGAGGCCCAGCAGCCAGAGAAGCTGCCATACCTCCATTACTGGAGCTTACACTTCGACGGCTCCAAGAACGCGGACGGTGCAGGAGCGGGGATCGTGCTAACATCTCCGAAGGGCGACAAGCTCCGCTACGTCCTCTACGTCGATTTCACCCCCTGCACCAATAACATGGCCGAGTACGAGGCGCTACTCCACGTCATGCGAGCTGCCAAAGAGATGAACGTTAACCGCCTGCGCTGCTACGGAGATTCCGACCTCGTCGCCGGGCAAGTCAGCGGCACCTGCGATGCTGTCTCCCCCACCATGGCGGCATACCGCCAAGCAGTGGACCAGCTGGGTGGACCCTTCGCAGGCTACTCTGTCGAGTGGATCGACAAGCGGAAGAACGAGGAGGCCGATGCACTCTCTCGCATCGGCTCGGCTCGACTCGCACCACCCGCCGGCGTCTTCCTTGACACCATCACCAAACCTTCCGTCTCTCCCCCAAGGGAGATCGACATCGGAATCCCGCTGCAACCAGAGGCAGCCCTGGTCGCACTAATCGCCGAGCCAAGCGACTGGACCGCTCCATACGTCGCCTACCTGGAGGGGGGCACCCTGCCCGCGGATGAAACGGAGGCCCGGATGATAACACGCCGCTGCAAATCCTTCATCATAATCGACGGTGAGCTCCACAAGCGCAGCGTGACCGGCGTGTTTCAACGCTGCGTTCAACCCGCTGAAGGACGCAAAATCCTCCAACACATCCACTCCGACGACTGCAGCCACCACGCAGACGCCCGCTCCCTAGTCGCAAAGACTATGTGACACGGCTTCTACTGGCTCACCGCACACGCAGACGCCGTCGACATCGTCCAGCGGTGCATCGGATGCGAAAAATACGCGAACCAGACCCACATGCTGAGCTCGGCCCTCAAGACAATTCCCATCACCTGGCCATTTGCCATATGGGGCATGGACATGGTAGACCCCTTCAAGAAGGCCCCCTCCGGCTTCACCCACCTCCTAGTGGCAGTCGACAAATTCACAAAATGGGTGGAGGCCAAGCCAGTCCGCAAATGCGACGGGAAGACCTCCACCAAGTTCCTACGCGAGCTCATCTATCGCTACAGGTTCCCAAACAGCATCATCACGGACAACGGCACCAACTTCGCCAAAGGAGCCATGGCCGAGTTCTGCGAGGAACACCACATTCGACTCGACCTCGCCTCAGTCGCTCACCCGGAGTCCAATGTCCAGGCGGAACGCACCAATCAGAGCATCCTCCATGGCCTGAAGCCACGGCTCCAAGTCCCACTTGAGCGCGCCGCCGGGTGTTGGGTCGAGGAGCTACCCTCCGTCATCTGAGGCATCCGCACCTCCGTCAACAGGTCGACAGGATTCACCCCCTTCTTCATGGTGTACGGCGCCGAGGTAGTCATGCCCACCGACCTCGAGCACGATTCACCAAGGGTGGTCAACTATACGGAGGCCGCAAATGAACTCGCATGACAAAACGTAGTCGACCTGCTCGACGAGGCACGCGACCTAGCTCGCTCCCGCACCGCCATCTACTAGCAAGGGTTCCGCCGCTACCATAGCCGGTGAGTAAGGACTCGCACTTTCCAGGAAGGCGACCTGGTACTGCGCCTAATCCAGGACAAGAAGGGCATGCACAAGCTCTCCCCCCCTTGGGAGGGACCATTCGCCATTGGGCGAGTCCTGGGCAACGACGCCTACTACCTCACCGACGTCCGAGGAGATGGAAAACTCGACGTCTAGCGGCCATGGAATGTAAACCTCCTACGGAAGTTCTACTCCTAGAACTCCATACATGTACTCTCCACCCGCTATGAAATAAAACAGATCGGTTACCGAAAATTGTGTCTACTCTCCGTGTCTTGTGCCACTCGCACTCGTAATAACAGTTTTATGCTATTCGCAGAAGTCAACCTCTGGTAAAGCGACCAGCACGGCCAAGTACTATGGTACGAGGGCACTGGGAAACTCCAGGCCTCGTAACGTCCATGAAAAACGCTAACCCGGAGCCCCATTGGAGTCGCCTATCTCGACTGGATCACCGAGCCAAGACAACTGCATTCGCTCCTCACAGCGACCAAGTCCTCCGCATCCTTGGCGCAGCGACTCGAACGGCCAAGTACCACGCTCGGGGACTGAGACCCAGCCAAATACGAGCGACTAGGGAAAAACGCCAAGTATGAGAGTGCGCCCAGGACTCGCCACGCGACTGATACTCCGGATCTGGCAGGAGCGATGCGCTTACAACGACGCGCTTAGTCCTCACCTACCTTGGGGCAGCGACTAGAACCACCAAGTACCACGCTCGAGGACTCGGCAACCCGACCTCGTTCGCGCCCGGGAAAACGGTCAAGTAAAGAGCACCCTTGGGAGTCACCATGCGACTGGATCTCCGAGCCATGGCGAGTCAACCTCAACTCATTAAAAGTTAACAAACATATAACAACGAGGTAAACCCCATAAAAAGGGCAGACGCGCTCGGGGACTCGCTCAATCAAAATCCAAAATCGCAAAACGAATGACAAAACAACACGAGTTTCCTTTATAGCAGCACAAAGTTGTTCCACGTACAAGGAAAGTTACATATTTATTCTGTACTAATGCCCAAGGTCACAACACTTCTACTCCGCAGGTTTTGACGCAGACGCGCCACCGTCCCTGCGGCTGCGGATGAAGGGCACGTACGGGTTCGACGGGTACGTCGTCAGCACTCCCGCCATCGCCGCACGGAACGGCTGCTCGACCTTGGAGTCCCGATGCTTCGGTTCAGGATCATTGGGAGCGACAATCGTCTCCTGATAGGGGATGAGGTCACCCATCGCCCAAACGTGATCAGAGTACACCGTGGCCCAGTCCGTCAGCTTCAGCACCTCGGCAATCTCCACCGAGCCCGTTGACGAGGGGTATCCGCTCGTGACATCGTCGAAGTCAAAATCCTCCGGGAAGTGCGCAAGCCCAAGGCTGAGCGCCGTCGCCGCCCCGCGCCAGAAGGCCGACCGCGTCATGAACTCGACGACTGACGGAGCCTTTTCTAGGTAGCGCCATACCTCGACAAGGTCGCTGGGGATTACCTCCATGGGCGATATCTCCTGAAGATATGCTCGAAGGCAAGTCGCGGACAACGCGGCTGAGTCGACCAGGGTGGTCACACATTGCCACACGTTGTATGACTGCGCTTCCTCCGCGTTATCAGTGATCCGACCTGTGGCCCAGAAGCAAGCAGTGAGCAAACCAACGACATCACAATACAGTTATTGCAGCTAGAGGGAAAAAGAAGGAAGGTTTACCAATTAGCGGTCAGCAGAGGTCCGTGATGAAGCTTTGAAGAGAAGAAAAGTCGTTCTGGATCCCAGCAACGAGCGCGTCAGACACTTTCCGCTCTTCAGCGGCAGAAGTAACAGCAGCTTTCGCTCGCCCTTCCGCTGAGCTCGCTTCCGCCTTCGCCTCCTTGAGCTCACGCTCCAGCTCAGCGACTCGTTTTTCGGCTGTGCTCAAAGCGGACTGAGCCGTCGTCAAGTCACCCATCGGGACAAGGCCTCGGTGGGCCTCCTTCACCTCGGCCGCAACCGCTTGAAGCTCCTTGTTCGTCTCCTGGACGGCAACGAGCTCCTTCTCCAAGCGACACTTCGCAGCAAGCCGTTCGGCCGACTCGCATTGCAGGCCCTGCGCACAAACTGCAGCGTCGACAACAATGAAATTCCTAAGTGCCCACCCGATGAAATTCAGCGACTAGGCACTCGGGGACTGAACAATGAAATTTCTAAGTGCCCACCCGCTGAAATTCAGCGACTAGGCACTCGGGGACTAGACAGTGAAATTCCTAAAGTGCCCACCCGCTGAAATTCAGCGACTAGGCACTCGGGTACTGGACAATGAAATTCCTCAGTGCTCACTCGTTGAGATTCAACGACTAAGCACTCGGGGACTGGATGATATAAAAAAATTAAGAATCCGACCACTGAATTTCAGTGGCCCTATCCTCGGGGACTGGACATACCTGGATGGCAGCGCCTAGCATGCCGTGGAGTTCCAGCGCATCCACCGACGCAAGCACGACCGGAGTATGGCCGCGAATTTGCTCAACTTCCGCCTCGGCGACCCCAGGCATCTGGCTCGCTGGCACCGAGTCACTCGCTGCGGCCGCCTTCGCCATGAAGCGAGGGAAGGTTGCTGCAGATGCCGCTGTGCCACTCGGAGTCGGCTCGGCCACGTCGGATGAGTCTGCAATCACCATATGTTGTGACCCAACACCCTCCTTGGTCTTCGAGGCCACTTCCGCTGTAGTCGGAGGATCACTCGGAGCAACCGCCTGATCATCAGAAACTGTGACGACTTCGTCCTCCTTCGTCCTCCTTCGTCCTCTTGATGCCTTCGACGGGAGCAGCGACCTGATCGGCTTTCCTTTTCCGTGAGGAATCGGCCGACACCTCGGAGGCGACTGGCGGAACCTTGGCCACGGAAGGATCGCCGATCTTTTTAACACCAGTCCTGTAAAACAGTTTTGTGAATAAGACTGTCCCATTAAAACGCAAAACAAGCAGATGAGTAAGCGACAGAGCAGCACTCACTTGGCGACTGGCAGGAACCGTAGAACAGTGTGGATACTGACTGGCTTCTCCAGTTCGGGCCCTAACCTCCGAGTAAGGCCCGCCTCGAACACGTTGTGTGCCCAAGACACTGACGTCTTCTTTGAAGATGAAGCCACGACAGGAGCCTCCGTGGTAATACCTTCGGGAGGCCCCCTTGGTGGCGAGGCCCCTACGGCTGGAGCAACCCCCAAGTTAACGACTGGGGCGAATGGCGGTGGTAATGACGCCAGCGGAGCCTCGTCCCTGGGGGCGGCAGCGCCTGTTGCCGCGGTCGCGTGTGCCGCTGTGTTCTCAGCCGAGCTGGTGGCATCGGAGCCGCTCGCAGATCAGGGCGGAGATATCGGCTTCATTGGCTTTGTCTTCTTCGTCGGCGGAGCTTTCTTCTTCTTCTTTGACGGCGTGGACTCGCGATGTGAGGTGTGCTCGGGAAGCTCGTCGTCATCTTCGTGGGGCTCGAGGATCTTGCTCGCTTCGAGCTCGCGCTGGTGTTGCCCGCGAGTTTTGCGAACCGTGGGGGCAGCAACCTCCATGGGCTCGTCTTCTTCGCCATCGCCGTCGTCGCCTTCGTCGCTCTCGGCGTTATCTTTGGCGGGCGATTACTCGCTTCTGTCCTGGACGGACGAGCTCGAGTTCTCGTCATCTGCGGGTGGAAGCCACCCTTCCACCACTTGGAACAACTACAACAAGAACAAACAAATTTAGCACGACCACGAATGCAAAATCTGCGACTGCGAGTGTTAACGGAATGAAAGCTTACCATTGGAGCTGGGCGCCTTGCAGTATAAGGGGCGACCCTGGCCTTTGCGTCGAGGTACACGGCCTGGGTAATCTTCTTCAGGGCCTGCGTATAATCGTTGAGTCTCCACTCAACGATGCAGGACTTTGTCGGGTCGTCCTTACCCGTATACTCATACATATAGTGGTCGCGGCTGGCCAGGGGCACGAGCCACCGCCCGAGCCAGCAGTCGTAGAGGTTGATGGTCTGGAGGCCTTTCTTCTTCAGGCCGCGGATGGTTTGCAACATTTCGTCAACAACCATCCGCTTATCCAGCGGGAGTTTGGCAACCTGGAGCCGACGCGGCTCGGGCCGGTCGGCGGAGTATCTTGGAAGCGCCACTTCATCGCCTGGAGTCGACTCGGTGACGTAGAACCGAAAAAATTTCCACTCATTCGCCGCCTTGGCGGGCAGCATCAGATCGAAGAACGATGCCTTCGACTTCAGCTGGAATGTCAGGCCGCCCGTGGCTAGCATCGGGCCGCCTGTCTCCTCGCGGCTGATTCTCCCATGGAAGAAGTCTTGCCACAGGGGAAAATAGGGCCTGCAGCCCAGATAGCACTCACAGAACGCCACTAAAAAGGCGAGCTGCTCGATACTATGCAGACCCAGATCCGATGGTTGGATTCCGTAGTAGGCGTAGAAATGCCGGAAGAAGAGGGAAGTTGGGAAGCCCAGCCCCCGCTCCAGGTGGCTGGTGAAGCAGATGAGCTCCCCCTCGCGCGGATCTGGAACCACTTCTCCGGCCGCGGGGATGGGCCATCTACCAGTGCGGAGGATCCCTGCCTCCTCGAAAGATGCTAGCAGCGCTTTAGTACATTTGGATCTACCCCATGGCTCTGTGGAGGGGGACATCGGATGGGAGTTCGTGGAGGTCGGGGCTCTCGGAAGTGTTTCGATCGCTGCGAGGAATGGGGAAACGGAGATATGCGAGATCAGAGGAAGTGGAAGAAGCGTTTCCCTGGTCGCCCCTCACTCCTTTTATATAGCGGTTGTTACCCGTCATTTCCTGGAGCCGTTATTACGCGGTGATTAGTCCGAAGTTACCGTTGGGGTTACCCTACAGCTAGTTTGACCACAATGGATGGTCCAACTTCATCTACTCGATTCGTTACTCCCGGCGACTCGACGATTCGCCGACCTGATCGCTATAACAGTGACTAAGTACTCGCCGACCCGATCGCTATAAAAACGACTAAGTACTCGCTGACCCGATCGCTATAACAACGACTGAGTATTCGCCGACCCATTGGCCGAGCTGCGACGCGATTGGTCGCTGTTATTGCCACCAAAAGGACTAGTTCTTTCCTTTGTTCAGGAGTCCGCCACCGATTCGACTAGGTGTCCGCATTAGACCCGCATACTCCGACTGCCAGCAAACACCTGCGACAAATCAACGACGGCCTCGGGGACTACTGATGGCGATATGCCTACCGGGGTATACCCAGCAGGACGTTTCCCGCTGGCCTAAGCCGTCAGCGAGTGGTCCAGCAGGGCGTCGACTGGATCAAGATTTGGCGTGGACTCAGGCGATTGGAAGCTGTAGGCCCAGAAGCGTAGCTAGGCCCAGTCGGACTAGGTCATAGAACCTCCGAATCCTTGACCAATTCAGTTGTAATCTGTAAACCCTAGCGAGGTGAGCCTATATAAACCTCCCTAGGGGATGCATAGGGGATACGTTCCATCATACACCCAAGCGACTCGCCGCCTAGTCGTCGAGCTCGCCCCATTGTACTCTCACCATAATACAATCTAGAGGGAGTAGGTCTTTACCCTCCGCGGGCCGAACCTGGGTAAATCCTTGTGTCTCCGCCCTCATGTTGCATCGCAGATGGCTGGCCGCCGTTGCCCCATGTTCTACTACTCGCTGCCGATTGTAGCGTCTGCCGTGGTCATTCCCACGACACCTGCACAACACAAACTCAAGACTTTGTCCCATCGAATCAGTGATGTTGTCAAGCTCACCGGTTTGCTGTAACAAAGGATTAAACATATGGTGTGGAAGGTAATGGTGGTTTGCAGCAAGTAAACAAGTAACAGTGGAAGATGTATCAATGGTAAATATTGGACCGGGGTCCATAGTTCACTAGAGGTGCTCTCCTTAGATAAACAACATGGCATGAAGGGTAAACAAATTACAGCAGGGCAATTGACAGGAACTGAGCAAGGCATAACAATGTAATTACTAGTCAGAAAGATCCTATGAGATTCGATTGGGCAATACAAGAAGATACATAGACCGCCATCCAACTGCATCTATGACTAGAAGTCCACCTTCAGATTATCATCCGAACCCCCTCCAGTATTAAGTTGCAAGCAACAGACAACTGCTTTAAGCAAAGTGTGTAAGGTAAACAGTCCACATGTTCCATGAACAAGAGACCGTTATTTTCTCCCTAGTGGCAACAATACATCTACAACCGAAGAGATTTCTGTCACTTCCCTTGGAAACTAGACGCATGAACCCACTATCGAGCATAAATACCCCCTCTTGGAGTCAGTAGCAACAACTTGGCCAAGATAGCTACTAACAACAGAGAGCATGCAAGATCACAAAAACACAGACATGATAGAATCATAAAGTCAAAACCATTAATCAAACCAACATAATAATCTCAATATCCATCAGATCCCTGCAAACACAACATGCATGATTACAAATATATTAGATCTAGATCATGAACGGAGCTCACAAGATCTATACATGAAAGCACAAGGAGGAGATACAACCATCTAGCTACTACATGGACCCATAGTCCAAGGTGGAACTACTCACGCATCATACTGGAGAGAAGGCCTCCGGCCCACACCCTCCCTAGGCGCGGGCCAGGCTTGGCCGCGCCCAGGGGGGTCTGGACACCCTATGGTGCCTCTCCGTCCCTCCTTCTGGATTCGTGTCCCTCACGAAAAGTTATTGACTTTGGATTTTGTCCCCTCCAATTCCGAGAATATTGATTTTCTGCCTTTCTAGAACCAAAAATAGAAGAAAACAGGCAACTGGCATTGTGCCAACTTGTTAATAGGTTAGTTTCAGAAAAGATATAAAAACACCTCAAATAAAGACTTAGCAAAGAAAATTATATACTAAACAAGCATGGAACATCAAAAATTATAGATACGTTTCTGACGTATCAAGCATCCCCAAGCTTAACTCCTGCTCGTCCTCGAGTAGGTAAGTGATAAAAAGAATAATTTTTGAGGTGACATGCACCCTCACAATAAATATATAACCATTTGCAAGAATTGAAAGTTGGGATCAAAGAACTCTAAACATGTGCATGAAAGATGGAGTTCTAACAATAGGACGTAGTTACTACGCATGCAACATGAAAGGCTACAAACAAAGATCATGAATAACATGCATTGAAAAACGTATGTTTGTTTCACATACAGAAAACATAGAATAGTGGCAATCAGCTGTCCCTCATAGAGTAGGAATATAGATGCATAGGACACCTTCAAAGTTCACAAGGGTGACTAGAAAAAAGTAGCACAAGAACAAGTAATATCACAATATGCATCAATCAATAAGCTTTGGGACACTGCACATAAAACTAAGAATGGCAACTATGCTTTCTTAATGGTGCCTAAAGGTAGAAGGTGGAGACTCAATAGTGGTGGAAGAAAGGCTTTTTTATAAAGGAAGCAGGGATTTCAAGTTTAAAAAAGAGCTTCCACAAATTATGGTACTTATTAGCTTTCAGCCCTCATTGCCCCTATCATAAGCATCTTGAAGTGATTAAGGTTAAAGTGAACTAACAATGGAGTATATGCTTGACAAAGTATAAGTTGGCAACCTCAACTATGGTGATGCTGCAAGTTTCCACCATGATTAGGCATGGCTTAGGCTAGCGGCCCGGGCGTTTCTCTAACATAGAATACAAACTCCATGGACTTACAAGTTCCCTCTTTATTTCACATCGGTGACATCATAGATAAAAGAGCATGATATCAACTGAGTATAAAGTACAAGTGCAATGTTGAAAACGTTCCCCATGACAGCATGGTTCTGCTAATTCCAACGTATAAGTGGAAGCATATACAACATAGACGTCACAATGGTTCAAGTTTATTTGGGGCAAAGAATATAAAGTGTGCCATCAAGTTCGTGAGGGCTTTAATCACTAAGTTTTCACATAACAAAATAGTTTTGAATTGGAAGATAGCTGAAAACAAGAATATACTTGGAATGGTGTAACACACCATTCATAGGAGTTTATAGTGGACACTTTGGAATAACTTGGTTTCTTGGGAGTTGGAAGCATGAGTATAGCTTACTCATACAAGTGGAGGCTAGCAAAAGACTGGGAGCAACCAACTAAGAGAGCATAATGCACATAATAATGCAGAGCAACAAAGAATTACTAATCAAAGCATACAGTGGTACTAAAAGTCAAGGACTAAATGATTATAGAGGCTAATGGTTACTTGTCATAATCATAACATGGTGTGAGCATGTGCCAAGTCAACCCAAACAAAGCATCAAAGGAGAATACCACAATACTATGCTTTTGCATGCTAAAACAACGCATAATTTCTTCAAGGCACACTAAGCAATCCCAATTGTTTGGAACAAAACATGATACAACAATAATCACTAAGCATAAGGTCAAAACAACACCTAGCATGTCATGCTAAAGTCTAATTCACAGTCAATGCAAGCTCCTCTTGCACTTACAAGCAAAACTTACTACTCCTTTCCAACACCAAGCAAACTTATTTGCAAAACAACACAGTGAGAAGGGGGGTCCAAACTACTTTATTCAAGCAAACTAAACAACCTAAGAAAAGAAAACAAAAACTAAGATGCTCCAAGAACAACATAACTGTGCATGAAACAATAAAAATAAAGTGTCTAAATAGACCTGAGCTTTTTATTGATGAATAAGGGGATGCCTTGGGCATCCCCAAGCTTTGACGCTTGTACCTCTTGGATATTTCTGAGGGTGACACCATGGTGGCATCCCCAAGCTTGAACTTTTATCCATTCTGCATCTCATTGCATCATTCTCTCTCTACACCTAAAATTTTTCCTTCATACAAAACTTCACACAATCTTCATTAGCAACAATAGTTTATTCAAAAGATATTAGACCTCTCGCAAAGCTTTGGAACAGCAAGGCTTTTCACTAAAAACATAAGCTACTTTAGCAACTCCTTCAAAAAGCTCAATGTCCCAAAAGAGAACTCAAAAAGGAATCAATAAGAAGCAAATGCAAATAATGGCAGAAATCTGTCAAAACAGACCAGCAGGTAGAAATCGATTTTTTTGAACATCTTCTGTTGCTCAAATCAAAAATTGTTGAACTAATGAAAGTTATATAACATACTGGGGGATTTATTCGTCAATTTTGAGCTCAATCCAATTACAAAGACTCCTGACGAATTTTTTTGGTGGAGGACAGAAATCTGTTTCGGGACAGCAACTCCCCAAATCTTACTTCCCTCTCATTAGAGGTCAACCTTGGCACAAAAAGCAAACAAAAAAGGATAAGGAGTGGTCATTACTGAAGTAATAACTTCCAAGACTCAAGTAAACTCTTGGGTTATCTCCCAACAAGTACTTTTCTTTAACGCCTTTAAGTTAGGCATGATAGTTTGAGAAGATGCTCTCATAAGAAATATGAATTGAAGTAAAAGGGAGCATAAAGAAGCAAATTCAAAACACATTTAAGCCTAACCCACTTCCTATGCATAGGAATCTTGTAATAAAATAAATCAAATAATCACAAAGTAACGAGCATAGGAAAGCAAAACAAGTGCAACTTCAAGATTTCCAACATAAAGACGGGAAACTTAATATTGTTGAGTTACATAAGACCATGTTTCCCTCTCTCATAATAAATTTCAGTAGAATCATGAATAAACTCAACAATATAATTATCACATAAAGCATGCTTTTCATGATCTACAAACACATAATTTCTATCAAGCTCAAAAATAGTGGGATGAAAACCTTCACAGGTTTTACCCGAAGTAGATATTTCAAAAGAATCCACACGAACATAACATCCATCCTCCTTTGGTAAGCATGGAGGACAATCAAATAATGTAAAGGATAAAGAGTTACTCTCATTAGAAGGTAGGAATGGGTTCCCAATCCATTCTTCCTCCTCTTGACCATCACTCTCCTCCTCTTTTTCATCTAATCAGCTTTTAGTTTCAGCAATTTCTTCTTCCATAGGCTCCTGCAATGCATTAGTCTCTTCCATCTCTGGAAAGCATCTATTAAAATATTCAAGAATATAGCTATTTTCTTACTTGTAATTATCAAAGCAGAATTTAAGTATCTCATAAACCTCGCATTTATAAGGTGCATCATCGGTATTTTCAAGCAAACGGGCAAGTTCAAATGCACCCTTGAAGGCAATAAATTCTTCAATTTGTTCCACATCATCAAAGTCATAATTTCCTTTAACATAAGAGGATATGGTAACATTATCATTATACTCACATTGAAAAGGCAAGTGTTTATACCTCCTACAGCAACAAGATTTATCAAAGCAATAAGTAGCATTATAAGTGGAGCACACCTCTCTAGCGATAGTATTCAACTTATCAATTTGTTCCCATAAGTGTTTCCCTTTTTGTGTCAAACAGAGTTCCTTATAATAATACTTTTGTTCTTCCATGAACCCACCTTGCCCATAAGAACTAGTTTCGAAGAAACCATCCATTGATAGAAAGCATGACCAAGCAAGGCAATAACAGACCAGCAACCAAAGTAGGAACTAATTTTTTTGTGTTTTTGAATAAAGAAAGCAAAGCAAACTAGACTAATTTTTTTGGGTTTTTTGAAAAGAGGCAAATAAAACCAAGTAAAAGAAACTAAGCAAACTAAAAACAAAGTAAAGAGAAAGGAAGTGGAGGACTCCCCTAGTGAATACGTCCTTAGCCGCCCCACCCCACCCCCCGGCAATGGAGCTAGAAAGACTTGATGGTGCTCGACGTGGCACTTCGTTGGTAACCCCAAGCACAGGGTTTGAAGAGCACAACAACAAGTTTTCCCTCAGTTGAGACCGAGGTTATCGAACCAGTAGGAGGAAGGAAACGTCACACAGGTGTTGCAAAACGTGGAGACCTGCACAACACAAACTCAAGACTTTGTCCCAACGAATCAGTGAGGTTTTCAAGCTCGCCGGTTTGCTATAACAAAGGATTAAATGTATGGTGTGGAAGGTAATGGTGGTTTGAAGCAAGTAAATAAGTAACGGTGGAAGATGTACCAATGGTAAAGATTGGACCGGGGTCCATTGTTCACTAGAGGTGCTCTCCTTAGATAAACAACATGGCATGAAGGGTAAACAAATTACAGCAGTGCAATTGAAAGGAACTGAGCAAGGCATAACAATGCAATTACTAGTCAAAAAGATCCTATGAGATTCGATTGGGCAATACAACAAGATACATAGACCTCCATCCAAATGCATCTATGACTAGAAGTCCACCTTCAGGTTATCATGAACGGATCCCCGCAAACACAACATGCATGATTACAAATAGATTAGATCTTGAGCATGAACGGAGCTCACAAGATCTATACATGAAAGCACAAGGAGGAGATACAACCATCTGGCTACTACATGGACCCATAGTCCAGGGTGGAACTACTCACGCATCATACCGGAGAGAAGGACTCCGGGATGATCTCCCCTCCGGCAGGGTGCCGGGAAGAACATCAGACCCTCCCAATCTAGGGACGATGGTGGCAGCGGCTACAAACAGTTTCGTGGAGATTTGATCGGCTGCTTAGGGTTTCTGCATCGAGGGCTTCTTATCGGCGAAGGGGGAGGCCGAGGAGGTGGCCAGAGGGCCCACACTCTCCCCAGGCGTGCGCCAGGCTTGGCCGCGCGTAGGGGGGTTCTAGACACACTCTGGTGCCTCTCCGTCCCTCCTTCTGGATCCGTGTCCCTCACGGAAAGTTATTGACTTTGGCTTTTGTCCCGTCCAATTCCGAGAATATTGATTTTCTTCCTTTCTGGAACCAAAAACAGAAGAAAACAACCAACTGGCACTGTGGCAACTTGTTAATAGGTTAGTTCCAAAAAAAGATATAAAAACACCTCAAAGAAAGACAAAGCAAAGCAAAGTAGATAATAAACAAGCATGGAACATCAAAAATTATAGATACGTTTCCGACGTATCAATCGTCATCACCAACGCCTCTCCATCAAGCATCAATGTTTCCCTTATCCATGAGTGAGTAATCCCCCGTAGTAGGCTATGGGGATGGTAGGGATTTGATGAGTTCTATCATGTAATCGAATAAGATTGTTAGGGCATAGTTCCTAGTATCTCTATTAGTGCTATTTGACTTTGTTGCAACTTGTTGTGCTTAATGCTTGTCACTAGGGCCCGAGTGCCATGATCTCATATCTGAACTTATTATTGAATCATTATGATAGTATTGTTTGTGATCTTATCTGCAAGTTGTGTACACATATCATTGTCCGGATCCAAAGGCCCCGAAGTGAAAGAAATTGGGACAACCGGAGGGGATGGTTGTGATGTGAGGATCACATGTGTTCACGGAGTGTTAATTCTTTGCTCCGGTGCTCTATTAAAAGGATCACATTAATTGCCAATAGTTCCCTAGAGGCCCCGCTGCAATGGGCTGGCTGGACAGAAGATGTTGTGCAAGTTCTCATTGCAAGCACGTATGACTATATATGGAGCACATGCCTAGGATTGTTTAGTACTTGGATGGTTGTTAGTATTTATCTGCAATGCCCTAGATCTTGAAGTTACATGTTTAGACTTGTCCATGCAACACCCGTCCATCCATCCGTATGCCTACCGCACTCGAATGCCACTGTTTACTGTCACTGTTAGTATTGCTCCTGTTTTACTGCTGCTGTTGCTTTTTTGTTGTTACTACAAACTGTTACTACTGATAAACTTCTGTGAGCAAGAACTATTTCCAGGTGCAGCTGAATTGACAACTCAGTTGTTAAGGCTTGAAAGTATTCTTTGTCTCCCCTTGTGTCGAATCAATAAATTGGGTAATACTACCCGCGAAGACTGTTGCGATCCCCTATACTTGTGGGTCATCAAAACTATTTTCTAGCGCCGTTGCTGGGGAGCATAGATTTATTTGTAAGTTCACTTGGATTTATTATTGTTCACTCTTACTCCTTTCATCATGGGGAAGTCTCTTGATGGAAAGTTTCCTTTACCATCCACTACAATAAGAGGTACAGTCCAAAACACCCCTACTGCTCTTGATTCACCGTATGTTATAAGTAAGCTTGTTACACCACCACCACATACTCATGCTACACACACGACTACTACTGCTGAATCTGAAGCTGCTATTGATACTCATGACGTTACTTCTAATGTGCTTCATGCGAGTGGTTCATTAGGTCCTTTCCTAGATGCTACTATGGCTAGTCTAGGAAATACCAAAACTCCTAGTGAAGACACGGTTACACCTGTTAGCTCACCCGAGTCTAGAGAGAGTTTCGAAATTAATGATGGTAACATTGAGTTTACTGATGATTTTGTTGAAGAGTGCTGAAACACACATGGTACTAGTGATATTAAGAGTCTCCTTGCAAGACGCACCATTATTCCTAAGTTGTCCTCTGATCCTAAGTTTGCCACTTCTCCCATAGATATTAAAGATAAAGATTATGATTTCTCTCTTGATTTATCCTATTTAGATATTGTTGAGAAACCTTTTTGTGGGACTTAAAATGAGAGTGTTGTGGCTTATATGAATGAGCTTTCTACTATGAGTGCTTTATTCTCTGATGATTTTAAGATGCGCAAGTACTTTGTTACTAAGATCTTCCCTTTTTCACTAAACGGGGAAGCTAGGCTTGGTTTAATAGATTACCTCCTGGTTCCATTGATAGCATTGATTGTTTGATTGCTTCTTTCTTCCAGAAATATTTTCCTCCCAGTGCTAGACATGCTTCTTTGCAAATACTTTTTGATTTTAATCTGGGAGAAGAAGAGAAATTGTCTGAGTCATGGACAAGGTTCTGTGCCTTGATTCATGCACATCCTGGATTTCCATTGACTAAGAATGAGCTTATTGATATTTATTATAATGGACTAACTGATGATTCTAGGACATACCTAGATAGCTTTGCTGATTACATTTTTAGGAAAAGATCTCCTATAGATGCTGAAGAATTAATGGCTAAAATAAGCAAGAATTATGATGATTGGACTTCAACTTAGCTAAATACACCTGAGCCTATTACTCCTGAACTAGTTGTGCCTGAACCAGTTCCAACACCAACACCAAAGAAGAGGGGAGTTATTGCATTAAATGATGAAGTGATGAAGGAGGCTAAGAAGTGTCTAAAGGAGAAAGGTATTAGAGCTGAAGATGTGAAGAATCTACCTCCTATAGAAGAATTATGTAAGCCAATTCCCCACTCATCCACTATTGAGGTACACTCTCTCCAACACTTTGATGAAGGTGATATTCCTTATGGTAAGCCTCCTGATCAATGTTTAGAGGAACTTGACATTTTTATTGTTAAGCAAGGTAATTTTAATAAACAAGTTCAGAATCATTTATTGGAAAACTCTAGAGCTATCAATGAGTTGAAAGATATTGTGGAAATAACTTCCAATGATATTAAAATGCTTTGTAAACACTTTCAAATGGTTCAAACCCAACTTGATCAACTTGCTAAGGTGCGAAAAGATATGCTAGTTAATGCCTCGGGAAATAAACATGCTGATGGAATTAGAACTAGGAGTGGTATAGCTACTCAAGATCCTTTATATCCTGAAGGACACCCTAAAATAATTGAGAAGGATTCTCAGCAAGGTGAGAGTAGTGTAGTCCTCGGAAGAGAAAAAAAGAAAAATAAAATAGTTGAGGAACCCCTTGAACCTGCTATAGATCCTAACAGTATATCTGTCTTTGATGCTGAAACTGAGAGTGGTAATGATAAAAATGATGCTCGTGATAAGGAGGAAGTTGAGGAAGAACCTGAGAAGCACACTCTAAGAACACTAGGTACACTAAGGAAGATTTTATTGCTAATAAACATGGTAAAGAGAGAGAACCTTGGGTGCAGAAAGCTATGCTTTTTATAGGTAAGAAACACAAGTCAAAGGAGGAAGAACACTACAACATGTTTTGTGAGTGGATGAAGCCTTTATTTTTGCAAATTCCTTTGACTGATGCTATTAAGTTGCCTCCTTATTCAAAGTATATGAAGGATATTGTCTCTAATAAAAGAAAGATTCCTAATGAGGAGATTTCTACTTTGCTTGATAATTATTCCTTCAATGGTAAGGTTCCAAAGAAACTTGGTGATCCTGGTATACCAACTATTCCTTGCTCTATTAAGAATAATTATGTTAGAACTGCTTTATGTGATTTGGGAGCTGGAGTTAGTGTTATGCATTTTTCTCTCTACAAGAGACTCTAGCTAGAAAAGTTGATACCAACTGATATATCTTTGCAAATGGCTGATAAGTCAACTACTATTCCTGTCGGTATATGTGAGGATGTTCCTGTTCAAGTGGCTCATAATTGCTTGGTTTTAACTGATTTTGTTGTGCTTGAAATGCTTGAAGATCATAATATGTCTATTATTCTTGGGAGACCTTTTCTTAATAATGCAGGTGCTGTCATCAATTGTAATCAAGGAAAAGTAACTTTCAAAATTAATGACAAAGAGCATACTGTCTATTTCCCCAAGAAGGTTGCTAAGAGATATTGCCTGAATTCCATTGAAAATATTGAGAGAATCAAGGTTGGAGAAATATATTGTCCTATTCCACAAGAAAATTTTGAAACTATTATGATTGGGACCATTGCTATCAAGCTTGAGGTAACATAATCACTTTGTGGAATAAAAAGTTTTGTTTCATTTAAGATTGTTTTGGTAACAAGACTTGATCAACCTTGTTAACAAAAGGATTTTAATGAACAAAATAATGTTTTCACTATGGTTATACTTGCTTTCTTTTACTTTTCTCCTACCTAGTCTTTGCCTTTTCTCTTGTTAGCTAGTTGTTTGCTTGTTAGAGTGTCTTAGAACTTTTGTAGTTTGGTTTTTATTTTGCTTTTGCTTCTTGTAAAAAGTCTGTTTCTGCGAGAAAATCAATTTTCAAACCCTGAAAATTGGCCAAAAATAAAGTTTCCCGAAAAATCACTAAAAATTCAAAATAAATTTTTCCTCGGAAAAAGGGGCAGAGGGACACCTAGAGTGACCCAGGGGGCCAACCCACGCACCCACACCCCTGGTAGGCACGACCTACCTACAGGTGGCGCCTAGGTGGGGTATGGCCCACCCGGGCCCCTTCAAGGTGCCTCCTCCCAGCCATCTTCTTTCTCTCTCCCGAAAACACCGGAAAACTTTCTCAAGCTCGAGTTCTTGTTATTCTTGCTTGCGATTTTCGATCTCCTAGCTCATCCCATCTTTGCTACTGATTTTCGGAGGGATTGCTCCTTGGTATGTGCCTCCTCCACTTGTCCAATTAGATTTGTGATTGGTAGATTGTATCTTGATTATTTTGCTGCTATAGGTTTCAGGTTGTTTGAGCTTGCATGCTTGTTCTATGTTTAGAGATTTCATTTTGTTGCATGTGTAGCCCTCTAGCAAGTTCCTATAGTAGTTGCTCATCATTTATCAACTCGGAAATCACTTGGTTTTATGTTTGTCTAAAAATTTCAGAAAAAAGAGGTCATGGACAACCACACATTTGGTGAAATATTTGAGAGTGGTGCACCTAAAAGGGCAAGGCCTTCGAGATCATCCTCCAGTGCTAGGCCCTCATAAAATGAGGATCTCATTACTCCGCGATTTGGCGACGAGGGAGATGAGGGGGATGCGCACCCCTCCACCTTTCCTTGCCAAACCTTCTTGCGGGCTGCTGGGATTCTTGATGATTTTATGACCTTGGTTCGGAGGGCTGGACTAACAAGTTATATGCAGGATAAGAGCGTGCAATATGCTATGCTCACTAAAACATTTGTGGAGAGCTTTTATTTTACTAACAGCATGTTCAAGCCATATGTGTCTTTCAAAATTTATGGCAAGTCTTATAATTTGACATTGAAGAAATTTTGTGAAGCCCTGGGACTTGGTACAGTTGGGTCGGCGAAGAAGATTCCAGCTTAACCCGCTGATTTGTTGGAGCTTTACCGAGGGATAACCAATGATGATGACCGTAGAGCTCAACGGGGAAAGATAAAAAATATTCAACTCGCAGCCATCAGGTACTTTGATTACTATTTTGCCACTAGTGTTCTTGGTAGGGAGAACACTAGTAATATTTCCAACTATCAATTGGCCTTCATAGCTGCTGCTCTCAACATTGAAACTAGGTACAATCTTGGTTCTCTCCTTGCTGGTCGTTTAGCTGTTAAGGGACCCATTTATGGGGGAATTATTGCTACACGTGTTGCTGCTGCCTTGGACCTTGTTGTTGATCCAAATGATACAGTCTTAGCTCCTTAGAGGACTGATCTTGCTGCTATGAAAGCACATCACTTTGTCACCACTAGCTCTACCCTTGAGAGCTTGGTTTATAGAATGCTATTTATTGACGGGAAAGAGAGAGAAATCCCTCTACCCAAAACTACTTTGTTCAGTATTTCTCCGGGACCTTTGTCACGCTCCAAGGTGGAGATGGATGACAAGCTGCGCGTTCTTGGCTTCCATGGAAACTATCAGGGGGAAGCACCCTCATACGACCCCTCTGTGTACTACACAGGGGAGTCCTCGAGCTCATACCAGGACGAGGGAGCCTCCTCGACGTACTACGGAGGTGCGCCTTCTTGGGCACCATGGGATTGAGCCCCAATTAGGCCAAAAGCCTAAGCTTGGGGGGAGGTATACCGACATCACACTCATCTATATATCATGTTCGATCGGTTCTTTGTATATCCATTGTTTTCGCTTTATTTTTGGTTCTTGTTGCTGCTTTCTCAAAAACACAAAAATACCAAAAATATTTTCGTTGTTTCTCTTGGCTTGTTTATTTGGTTTTTGGTTTTGGTTTGCGTTAAAAGAAAAATCCAAAAAGATTTTTATTTGTTTGGTTTGTTTTTGCTTTGCTTGTTTTTTGCTTTGTTTGGCTTGCTTTAAAAAATCGAAAACACTAAAAATATGTGTTGTTCTTCTTTGGTTTTGAGAGTTCTTTGCAGGGTTCAGCCATCCTCAGTGGAGTTTTGTTTCATGTTTTTATTCAAGTCACACAAGTGAAGGGAAATAATGAAGATTAAGACAACTTGAGGTGTGGTAAGAGGCTAGTAACGAATTCTATTTGTTTTCATTTTTGCACATATACTAATCATTGTGAGCATGCTTAGTCTGTTCATGTAGGATGTCTGTTATTATGGATTCTAAGTAGTTCTTGCTTTCTTGCGATTAGCTCCAGCTTGCTAATAGTCTGTAGCATGTCATATGAATGTTTGCTTGCATTGTTTTATTCATAACATGGTATGATATTGTGGTATCCTCCTCTGAAAGTTTCATGTGAATCGACTTGGCACATGCTCACGCATGCATATGACTAAAACAATAGTCAGTAAGCCTCGATGATTTATTTTGTCTCAGAGTTCTTGTATCACTTTCATGTCATAATTAGTCCTGTTTTGTTGCAAGCATGATTATGACAGTTATTGCTCTCTCGTTTGTCGCTCCCTCTCTATTTTCTAGCATTCACCTACACTGAGTATGAGCTCTACTTGTGCATCCAACTCCCCAAAACCAATATTGCCAACTGTGTCCACCAGACCTACCTATTAGCATCATTTTCTATTTAAGTGCATATTCTTTATGCCGTGTTTTCTTCCAAATAAAATGTTTGTCTGTTTTGAGAAAGTTAGTTAGTAAAGCTCTCACGAACTTGATGGTACACTTTATTCCTTGCACTTAATAATCCTAAACCATTGTGACCAGTCCATGAAAGTTATATGATTGCAAATTATATGCTGGTAGTCAGCAGAACCGTGCTGTCACGGGGAATGCTTTCAACACTTTTTGCATATTTTATCCAGTTGATACCTTGCTCTTTTGTTTGCGGATGTCGTCGGTGTGAAATTAATGGGGAGCTTGTGAGTTCATGGAGTCTATACACTGTGTTAGAGAAACGCATGGGCCGCTAGCCTAAGCCATGCCTAATCATGGTGGAAACTTGCAGCATTACCACAATGAGAATTCTGTAAAGCATCCTCGATAAAAAGCTATGCACATAGTAAATAAAAAGATCGATGAGATGCTCATTGTCTGCTTGCCTTGTCATTTTGATCACGGGATAGCTCCTGTATCATGTGTAAGGGGTACCCCGTTGGCGGTTCTCTATGATATGCATGTATTTACAATGACAAGAACTTACAGGTAACCAAAGTTGAGTAGCACGCGGTGCGGCCCTCGTACTCAAGGGACATGAGATTTCCAGTTTATGGTCTGTCAAGCATATAACTCAGATTGGACCTCACTTTCACCTTAACCATATAAAGATGCCTATGATAGGGGCAATGAGAGCTCAAAGCTAATGAGTACCTTTCTTTCGGCATTTGGAAGCCTTTCAAACTTTTCAAAATCTTTTCACAACTTTGTTGAGTCACCAATTATTCTATGAGCACCTTCTTGAGAGCATGGTTGTCATTATTGTGTTTGTTCCAAAACTAGGTTAATTATGTCATGACTTTGATGCTTGTATCTCTGATATCTTTACTTCTAGTCTTCACTTGAACTTCAGAGGTTCCTTAGCATTTATTTTGTGCTCTACAAACAAAGGCAAGCGAGATACCACTCTATCATACCTTATTATGAGCATTGCAATGTTGCTTATGTTTATGTTTCATTCTACTTATTATTATTGAGTTGGTTTCCCTTCATAGCTTGCAATGACCATTGAGTAGACTTAGTTGCATAGTTCTTATTATGAATGGTTTAAGCATCTACTCATGTGCTGAGCATATTTACATCATATGAAGCAAATGTGTTCATGAAAGTTTTTTATCGCACTCAGTTTTCAACTGAATTGCTTGAGGACAAGCAATAAGCTAAGCTTGGAGGGAGTTGATACGTCCAAAACGTATCTACTTTCCTGAACACTTTTTCTATTGTTTCTCCTCTAAACCTGTGTGATTTGGATACAACAAACACAGACTGACGCTGTTTTCAGCAGAATTACCTCGGTGTAGTTTTTGTGCAGAAAATCAACTATCAGGGAAAATCCGGGAAAATATGCCAAAAATCCTATTTCACCAGAAGATCAATGGAGCTAGAAGATGAGACGGAGTGGAGGCCTGGGGGCCACACCCCTGCCAGGCGCGGGTGGGCCCAGCCCGCACCTAGGGGGGTACGGCCACCCTAGGCACCCCCTCGGGCTCCCTCTGCGCCTATAAGTTACCCCTTAACCTAAAAACCGAGGGGTGGGGTTCGATGTTTTTCCAAAAAGAGTTCCTCTGCGCCGCCACCACCAGAGACAAGATTCGAAACCAGAAACTCCGTTCTAGCACCCTGCCGGGACGATGAATTTGGGGAGGATCATCGCCATCGTCATCACCAACGCCTCTCCATCAACCATCAATGTTCCCCTCATCCATGAGTGAGTAATCCCCGTAGTAGGCTATGGGGATGGTGGGGATTTGATGAGTTCTATCATGTAATCGAATAAGATTGTTAGGCCATAGTGCCTAGTATCTCTATTAGTGCTATTTGACTTTGTTGCAACTTGTTATGCTTAATGCTTGTAACTAGGGCCCGAGTGCCATGATCTCAGATCTGAACTTATTATTAAATCATTATGATAGTATTGTTTATGATCTTATCTTCAAGTTGTGTGCACATATCATTGTCCGGATCCAAAGGCCCTGAAGTGACAGAAATTGGGACAACCGGAGGGGATGGCTGTGATGTGAGGATCACATGTGTTCACAGACTGTTAATGCTTTGCTCCGGTGCTCTATTAAAAGGAGCACCTTAATTGCCAGTAGTTCCCTAGAGGCCCCGTTGCAACGGACTGGCTGGACAGAAGATGTTGTGGAAGTTCTCGTTGCGAGCACGTATGACTATATATGGAGCACATGCCTAGGATTGTTTAATACTTGGATGCTTGTTATTATTTATCTGCAATGTCCTAGATCTTGAAGTTACATGTTTATACTTGTCCATGCAACGCTCGTCCATTCATCCCTATGCCTACCGCACTCGAATCCCACTGTTTACTGTTTACTGTTACTGTTACTATTGCTCCTGTTTTACTACTGATGTTGCTTTGCTATTGTTACTATAAACTGTTGTTACTGATAAACTTCTGTGAGCAAGAACTATTTCCTGGTGCAGCTGAATTGATAACTCAGTTGTTAAGGCCTGCAAGTATTATTTGGCTCCCCTTGTGTCGAATCAATAAATTGGGTAATACTACCCGCGAAGACAGTTGCGATCCCCTATACTTGTGGATCATCATAAGGCCGGACATGCCAGTCCGTATGGATTGCACCGCTAGAGCATGCATGTAGCACTCCCTCCGCACGGGCCGAGTTGAACATGGCACGACCATTTACATCGACCCGCTCCAGATGTCCTAAACTTGGATCGATCCGTAGTTTTTTTGTTCGACAAAATAGACAGAGCGACGTACAAAGGAAACATGTGCATGTTTTGTTCTATTGGTGTGACATTTTCTTCGCTCGACCCATGTGCGATTACTGTCGTGTATGGGCATAGTTTGGAGATGTATGTAAAAGTTGAACAAAGTATCCCTTCCAATCACCTAGGAACATTTTTTTTGGAAAAGAGCATATATTAATATCACGATGATACCAATTACATCCGGCCTCTGCAAAGAAATTATTATCCTACAGCGATCAGATATTTAGTAGCAGCGACACTAACACCACTGCAGCAACACCAGAAGTCCAACCTCTCCAATAGCGACGCCTTCAAAAGAAAACAAAGCACAAATACCGTCATCGTCCGATTAAAGATCATAGTTTTTCACCCTGGAGAAAGTCCTCCCTCACAAAAAATGCCTTTAACAAGGCCATTGTTAGACTCAACCAATTAAGCTCAGACCATGAATTTTCACCCTGCAAGATAAGACTATCAAATCCTAATGTGCTGTCGTTCCCAGTTTCTGATGTCGTTGCTACAAGTCACGAATTACCAAGCCAAAACCTCATCATCACCAGGACTTGACCCACCATTTCTAGTCTTGCACTACTAGAGAAAAGCCTATGCGAAGCGCACCTAAAAGAATATGCGAGTCGCCTCCTCTATTCTAGATATGCGAGGCGCATATTGATATGCACCTCCTATACTCTGCATATGCGAGGCACATATTGATATGCGCCTCCGATACTCTGCATATGCGCCTCCTATAGTTTGCATATGTGAGGCGCATATCAATATGCGCCTCCGATACTCTGCATATGCGCCTCCTATATTTTGCATATGTGAGGCGCATATAGATTTGAATGCGCCTCGTAAATTATTTTTGAATTTCAAAAAAAATGGCGGCCATATCTAGATCTAGATCTGGATCTGGCTGGAATTTCATCGGAGCTCGTCGGAGGCCGTGCCCGTGGCCACAGCCTACCACCGCATGCATGTGCGGGAGGCCATGGCCATGGGGGTCGCCGGAGATGGTGGAGGAGGATGATACCGCTAGAGGTCATCGCCAGAGGTGGTCGTTAGAGGTGGAGGAGGAGGAGGAGGTCGTCGGTGTGGTTGTGGAGGCCATGGCCGGAGTGGTTTCCGTCGTCGAAGGAGGTCGCCGGAGGAAGAGGAGGAGGAGGAGAGTGAAGGAGGATAGTGGAGAAGGAGGAGGAGAAGGGGAGAAGAAGGAGAGGTGGATGAGAAGTAGAAGGAGGAGAGGTGGTAGGTGTTATATAGGTGTGGTAGGTGGCTGTTTCGAATTTAAATCCGGCCAGGTTATAGGAGACGTATTGTCGTGGGAATGGTCACGGCAGATGCTGCAATCGGCAGCGAGTAGTAGAACGAGGGGCAAGGGCGGCCAGCCATCTGCGGTGCGAGATGAGGGCAAAGACACAGGGTTTTACCCAGGTTCGGCCCCCCGGAGGGTAAAGACCTACTCCTGCTAGATTGTATTATGGAGGTGTTACAATGGGCGAGCTCGGCGGCTAGGCGGCGAGTCGCTTGGGTGTATGGGGGAACGTATCTCTACTCACCCCATAGGGAGGTTTATATAGGCTCACCTCCCCTAGGGTTTACATATCTCAACCGATTCGGTTACAGCTTCGGTAATCGTTTAACCTAGTCCGACTGGGCCTATCTACTCGCCTAGGCCTTCAGTTTCCAGTTGCTTGGTACCTTGCTGGGCCTTGATCCACTCGCCGTTCTGCAGGCCCACTCGCCAGCCCTCGGGCCAGTCGGAAACGTCCTGCTGAGTATACCCCAGTAGGCGTATCCCCACCAGTAGTCCCCGAGGCCGCCGTCGATTAGGCGTAAGTGGCTGCTGGCAGTCGGAGTATATGGCTTCAAAGTAGGCATCCAGTCGAATCGTCGGCGGGCTCCTGTATGAAGAAGAAAATCCGGTGAACCGAGCCGCGTCTTGGGCGAGCCGAGCTGTCGGAACGCGGTCGCGGCGAGTGATCTGGCGAGCCGAGTGGCTGGAGTTGGACCGTCAGGCGTGGTCAAACTAGCCGTTAGGGCAACTCAACGGTAACTTTCGGCGTAATCATCGCGCGGTAACGGCCCCCTGATTTGGCAGGTAACTCTCGCTATATAAGAGGAATGGCAGGCAATCGTAGAGCCAACTGCCCACCACTTCTTCCGAGTGCGCGCATTCTCTTTCCTTTGCTCCTTGATCCAATCGAGCCGAAATCCTCCGATCTCCAACCAACCCCTCGGCTATGGCCCTTCTCACCGAACCATGGGGCAGGTCCAAGTGTACGAGGGTGCAGCTGGCCTCCTTCGAGGAGGCCAGAATCCTGCGAACCGGCTGTTGGCGTATCCCCGCAGCCGGAGAAACGACCCCAAACCCGCGAGAGAGGGAATTCGTCTGTTTCACCAGTCATCTCGAGCGGGGGCTAGGGTTTCCCACATCTTTGTTCTTCCGGCGTTTTTGCGCCTACTACGGGATCCAGCCTTCAGATCTGGGTCCCCACAGCATCGAGCAGCTCACCATCTTCGTGGCGTTCTGCGAGTGCTACTTGGGCTGCCGGCCCTACTTTCCCTTGTGGCAAGATCTGTTCCACAGACGGATCAGCCGCGAGGAGGCAGGCGGCCCAATGCTAGCCGCGGGCGGCCTGACGTTCCAGCTCAAGTCCAAGGCGTCTTTCTTCGATCTGATGCTACCCGCCAAAGCAGCGAGCGACTGGAAGAAGTCATGGTTCTACGTGACCGAGGCGACCCCGGAGGACGAGGCGGCGATCCCGCGGTACTCGGCCAATCGTTCCGAGCCGCGCCATCTCCAGGTCGGCAAGCTCCCCGACGACCAGCGGATGGTCGTCGACGAGATGCTCCAGGCCATTCGCAGCCTGAAGAAGAAGGGCCTCCAGACGATAAACTTGTACAATTGCTGGCTTGGGCGACGGCACTACATGTATCAGTACACGGGCCGGGGAGACTCGACGAAAGCTTGTCTCGACGAGTGGAAGCTGGAGGACTATCTCCCAGCGTTGAAGAAGATCACCCAGGCGGTGTACGTGGATGCACAGGCTGGGGTCGCCCCCTACACCGCGAAGCGTCCGGCTCCGACGGTAATCTCTTTACCTTGTTCGCAGTCGCAGCGTATGCAGTCGCGGTAATTCTGACTTTGTTCCGTATTTATCGCAGCTGTTCCAAGTGGTGGAAGGGTGGCTCCCACCTTCCGATGACGAGAGCCCGGGTCCATCCGCCGAGGATACAAGCGAATCGCCACCCGCGAAGGGCAACGAGGACGACGAGGACGAGTCCGAAGAGGAAATCGCCCCGCTGGTCCGAAAGACCCGCGGGCAACGTCAGCGCGAAATCGAAGCGAGCAGGAGACTCGAGCGTCATGATGACGACGACGAGCTCCCAGAAACCACCTCGCGCCGCCAGGCCACTCCTTCGAAGAAGAAGAAGAAGGAAAAGGAGGCGAGGGCCCCCCCGAAGAGGAAAACGAAGCCGCCGAGGATGGCCTCGCCGCCGCACTCAACGAGCAGCTCTGATGCTCACAGCTCGGCCGGTGACGGCGCGGCCCCAGCGACAACCGCGCTAGATGCGCCGACTGTGGAAGTGCCGCTGGCCTCGATGCCCCCGCCATTCGCGCCAGTCTCTGGGCTAGGGAAGGCTCCAGCCGCGGCGACTTCGCCCCGCAAGGAGGTTCCGATTGGGGCGGCTTCGCCCTGCAAGGAGGCTCCGGTTGTAGCGGCTCCAGTTCGCGAGGAAGCCCCTGCAGAAGGTATCCCAGAGGCGCCAGCTGCGGCCTCAACGACGAAGAAGCCGTCCGTGTCTTGGGCACGCGATGTCCTGGAACTAGGGCTCCGTCGCCAATTGGGCCCCGAACTGGAAAAACCGGCCGGCCTTCGCACAGGGCTACGCTTCATCCCAGTCGCCAAGTGAGTGCATTCGTCCTTCCATATTTTCCATAGCTGTTTCGATTGTCTTTATTGATTCGACTGATGTGCAGGACCGGAGTGAAAAGGATGGGCCACCCGACCGTGGCCCAGGTACCCTCCACCGCTAGCGAGGAGGATCCTTCCCGTAAGAGGAAAGCGGACGAGGTCGTTGCCTCGGCGGATGGCAGTAAGAAGGCCAAGGGCGACGACATCGTCACTGTCTCTGACGACACGGCGGTCGCGCCGGCCGGCCCCGCGGTGGAGGCAGCCGCGTCTACGAAGGAGGGCGTTTCCTTGCCTGGAACGGCGGAGGCGACTTCCTTTGGGGCGGGTGCCTCTATCGCTACCTTCCCTCGCTTCGTGACCAAGGCGGCCGCGGCGAGCGGGGCTGCCTCCCCGAGCCTCGCTCCAGGGACCGCCGATGCTGAAGTCGACCAGCGTCGTGGGCACACGCCAGCGTTACTCGCGTCCGTCGATGCGATGCAACTTCATGGCATGCTTGGCGCAGCCATCCAGGTATATCCAGTCCCCGAGGATCAGGTCGGTGCTTTGCAGCGGCTTGATTCTTATTATTTTCGTATCCAGTCCCCGAGTGCGCCCGCGCTAAATTTTAGCGGGGTGGGCACTTGGGAATTTCTTGATCGCCAGTCCCCGAGTGCGCACTCGCTGAATTTCAGCGGGTGGGCACTTAGGAAGTTCGTTTTTACTGACTTTTTTGATGATATGTAGGGTCTACAGCTCGAGTCGGCGGACCGATTGGCCGCGCAACAGCGTGCTGAGAAGGAGCTGACCACCATCCAGGAGGCGAACAAGGAGCTCCAGGCTGTTGCTGCGAAGGCAGAGGAAGCTCGCCAGGAGCTTGTCCCGGCTGGTGAGTTGGAGGCGGCGCGATCTGCTCTTGGCGTTGCTGAACAGCGGGTCGCCGACCTCGAGCGCGAGCTGCGGGAGGCGAGGGAAGAAGCGAGCTCGGCGGACGGGCGAGCTAAGGCCGCCATTGCAGCCGCGGAAGAGGATCGCAAGGTGTCGGAAGGCCTTATTGCTGGGCTTCAGGACGACCACACGTCGCTTCAGTGCTTCATCACGGGACTCGCCCGCCCGTTGCTTGGTAAGTGCATCTTCCCTTTCCGTTGGTTTGGGTTTTTGTGGTGTCCGTCGCACTCATCATTGTCTCCTTATCGCAGGTCGCGTTATTGGTAGCCAAGAAGAAGCGAGCTCGCTCGACGCGAGGCAGTGCGTAAGCATGCTCGTCGACTCGGCTACGCTGTCGGCGACGTGCATCCGCGCCTACCTTCAAGAAATGTCGCCCACGGAGGTTATTCCCAGCGACCTCGTTGAGGTGTGGGAATATTTGGAGAAGGCGCCCGCGGTCGTTGAGTTCATGACGCGGTCGGCGTTTCGGCGTGGAGCGTCGACAGCACTGAGCCTTGGACTCGCCCACTTCCCCGAGGATTTCGACCTTGACGATGTGATGAGTGGGTATCCCTCGTCGACTGGCGCGGTGGATTTGTCCGAGGTTCTCAAGTTGCAGGAGCGTGCCGCCGCGTACTCGGAGCGTGTCTGGGCGATGTGTGACCTCCTTCCCTACCAGGAAACGGTCGTCGCGCCGAACGACCCCGAGCCGCCGCATCGTGACTTCAAGGTCGAGCAGCCTTTTCGCGCGGCGATGGAGGGTGAGCTGACGACGTATCCGTCAAACCCGTACACCGCGTTCATCCGTAGGCGCCGGGATTCTGGCGAGTCGTCATCGAAGCCTGCAGAATAGGGTAGTTTGCCTTGATGTGTTAGCAGCAGTTCTGCCACTCGGGCATATTTTGTAATATAAGACAATGCAATATGCGATTGAATGGGACGTCGTGTTTATTTTGCTATTTGTTTGTGTGCTTTGGATTGGTTTTGGACGAGTCCCCGAGCGCGTCCGCCCTTTTGTGGGGTTCACCTCGTATATGATGTTTGTTGTTATCATGTGTTTTGTTAGTTTAGTCGACTCGCCCGAGCTCGGAGAGCCAGTCGCAAGGCGACTCCCTTGAGTGCTCTGTACTTTACCGTTTTCCCGTACGCAAACGGGGTCGGGTGGCCGAGTCCCCGAGTGTGGTACTTGGTAGTTCTAGGCGCGACTCGAGGGTGGTTGAGGACTTAGCGCGTTAGTGTGAGCGCATCACTCCTGCCTGGCCCGTGGGGTCAGTCGCGTGGCGAGTCCCGGGCATGCTCTCTTACTTGGCGTTTTCCCTGGCCGATCGCGACGAACTGGTATTCAGTCCCCGAGCGTGGTACTTAGCCGTTCGAGTCGCTATGCCGAGGATGCGGAGGACCAAGGTCGCTGTGAGAAGCGAGGGCAGTTGTCTTGGTTCGTAAAACCAGTCGAGCTAGGCGACTCCAATGGGGCTCCGGGTTGGCGTTTTTCGTGGACGATGCAAGACCTGAAGTGATTCAGTGCTCTTACACCGCACTACTTAGCCGTGCCGATCGCTGTACCAAAGGTTGACTTCTGCATTTTAGCATACCACTGTTATTACGAGTGCGAGTGGCACAAGTCATGGAGAGTAGGCGCAATTTGCGGTAACCATTTCTTTTATTTCATAGCGACTGGAGAGTACATGTGTGGGGTTCTAGGAGTAGAACTTCCGGAGGAGGTTTACATTCCATGGTCGCTTGACGTCTAGTTCGCCGTCTCCGCGGACGTCGATGAGGTAGTAGGCGTCGTTGCCGAGTACGCGCCCGATAGCGAACGGGCCTTCCCACGGAGGGGAGAGCTTGTGCATGCCCTTCTTGTCCTGGATGAAGCGTAACACCAGGTCGCCTTCCTGGAAGGTGCGGGTTTTCACACGTCGGCTGTGGTAGCGGCGGAGTCCTTGCTGGTAAATGGCGGTGCGCGAGCGGGCGAGGTCGCGTGCTTCGTCGAGCTGGTCGAGCCCGTCTTGGCGGGCCAGCTTGTTTGCGGCCTCCGTATAGTGGACGACCCGCGGCGAGTCGTGTTCGAGGTCGGTGGGCATGACTGCTTCGGCGCCGTAGACCATGAAGAAGGGAGTGAATCCCGTCGATCTGTTAACCGAGGTGCGGATTCCCCAGATGACGGAGGGCAGCTCTTCGACCCAGCATCCAGCGGTGCGTTCGAGTGGTACTTGGAGTCGCGGCTTCAGGCCGTGGAGGATGCTTTGGTTGGCTCGTTCCGCCTGGCCGTTGGATTCCGGGTGGGCGACTGACGCGAGATCGAGCCGGATGTGGTGCTCTTCGCAAAATTCGGCCATTGCTCCCTTGGCGAAGTTTGTGCCGTTGTCCGTGATGATACTGTTTGGGAACCCGTAGCGATATATAAGCTCGCGTAGGAATTTAGTTGCGGTCTTCCCGTCGCATTTCCGGACTGGCTTGGCCTCCACCCACTTGGTGAATTTGTCGACGGCGACTAGCAGGTGGGTGTAGCCGGAGGGGGCTTTCTTGAAGGGGCCTACCATGTCCATGCCCCATACGGCGAATGGCCACGTGATGGGGATCGTTTTGAGCGCTGAGCTCGGTACGTGCGTCTGATTGGCGTACTTCTGGCACCCGGCGCATCGCTGGACGATGTCGACAGCGTCGGCGTGTGCGGTGGGCCAGTAGAAGCCGTGTCGCATAGCCTTGGCGACCAGGGAGCGAGCGGCGGCGTGGTGGCCGCAGTCGCCTGAGTGAATGTCGTGGAGGATTTTGCGTCCTTCAGCCGGTTGGACGCAACGTTGGAACACGCCGGTGACGCTGCGCTTGTGTAGCTCGCCGTCGATGATGGTGTAAGACTTGCATCGGCGAGCGATCATTCGAGCATTTGTCTCGTCTGCTGGCAGGGTGCCGGTTTCCAGGTAGGCGATGTAGGGCTTGGTCCAGTCGTCTGGCTCGGTGATGAGTGCGACCAAGGCTGCCTCTGGTTGGAGTGGGACTCCGATGTCGATCTCCCTCGGGGGAGAGACTGATGGTTTGGAGATTGTGTCGAGGAACACGCCGGCGGGTGGTGCGAGTCGAGCCGACCCGATGCGAGAGAGGGCGTCGGCCTCCTCGTTTTTTCGCCTGTCGATCCACTCGACAGAGTAGCCGGTGAAGTGGCCGCCCAACTTGTCCACCTCTTGGCGGTATGCCGCCATGGTAGGGGAGATGGCGTCGCAGGTGCCGGCGACCTGCCCCGCGACAAGGTCGGAATCTCCGTAGCATCGGAGGCGATTGACGTTCATCTCCTTGGCGGCTCGCATGCCGTGGAGTAGGGCCTCGTATTCAGCCATGTTGTTGGTGCAGGGCGTGAATTCGAGGCGGAGGATGTAACGGAGCTTGTCGCCCCTTGGTGAAGTCAACACTATCCCTGCTCCTGCACCGTCCGCGTTCTTGGAGCCGTCGAAGTGCAGGCTCCAGTAATGGAGGTACGGCAGCTTTTCTGGCTGCTGGGCCTCCTCCCAGTCGGCGATGAAGTCTGCCAGTGCCTGTGACTTAATCGCTCTTCGTGGCTCGTATTTAATGTTGTGGGTGCCGATCTCGACGGCCCACTTGGCGACCCGTCCGGTCGCCTCGCGATTGCGGATGATGTCTTGTAGTGGCGCTGAGGAGACGACCGTGATCGGGTGCTCCTGGAAGTAGTGCGGCAGGCGCCGCTGAGCCCTGAAGACCGCGTATACTAACTTTTGGTACTGTGGGTACCGCTGGCGCGACTCGGTGAGGACCTCGCTGATGTAGTACACCGGCCGCTGAACCGGGCGCTCCTTTCCTTCCTCTGGTCGTTCGACGACCATCACAGCGCTGACGACGCGCTCGGACGCCACGACGTAAACCAGCATAGGTTGTTTGTCGGCGGGAGCGGCGAGTAGTGGTGCGGCGAGTAGCACATTTTTGAGGTCGCGGAGCGCGTCGTCCGCCTCCTTGTCCCACTGGAAGGTGGGGTTCTTGCGCATCAGGCGGTATAGGGGCATCGCCTTTTCGCCCAGGCGGGGGATGAAGCGACTGAGAGCCGCTACTCGCCCGGCCAGCTTCTGGACGTCACGCAGGCATTCGGGTTTGCCGAGCCGGGCGATCGTGTCGATCTTTGTTGGGTTCGCCTCGATCCCTCGTTTGGAGACGACGTACCCCAGTAGTTGTCCGGCGGGTACACCGAAGGTGCACTTGCTTGGGTTGAGCTTTATCTTGTACCTTCGCAAATTGGCGAAGGTTTCCGCCAGGTCGGCGAGTAGGTCGCCTTGGCGCGCGGATTTCACGACCACGTCGTCGATGTAGACGTGGATGTTGCGGCCAATTTGGCTCGCGAGGCATTCTTGCATGCACCGCTGGTAGGTTGCCCCGGCGTTCTTGAGGCCGAAGGTCATGGCGGTGTAGCAGAAGGCTCCGAATGGCGTGATGAACGCCGTCTTCTCCTCGTCTTCGACAGCCATTTTGATCTGGTTGTACCCGGAGTAGGCGTCGAGGAAACATAGCAACTCCGAACCCGCGGTTGAATCGATTATCTGATCGATCCGCGGGAGGACGAACTGCTCCTTTGGGCAGGCGCTGTTCAGGTTTGTGTAGTCGATACACATTCTCCAGGTCCCGTTTTTCTTCTCGATCAGGACTGGGTTTGCCAGCCACTTGGAGTATTTGATTGGCCGGATGAAGCCGGCAGCGAGTAGGCGCTGCACTTCCTCGGCGATTGCTCGACGGCGTTCTTCATTGAAGGGTCGTAGCGACTGCTTGACAGGTCGCACTTTGGGGTCGGCGTTTAGATTGTGCTCAGCGAGCTCCCTAGGGACACCAGGCATGTCGGAGGGTTTCCATGCGAAGATGTCCCTATTCTCACGAAGGAACTCGATGAGCGCGCCTACCTATGCTGGGCTCATGCCTGTCCCGATCGTCACCGTCTGGCTGGGGTCGCCTGGGACCAGCTCGACGGTGCGGATGTGCGTCGTGGCCTCAAAGGTTGAGGTGTTTGCGCCCTCTGAGTTGGGCTTCTTGAGTATTGTGGGGTCGTCATTGTTGACCCCGCTCGCGTATTTGGCGAGCTCGTCGGCGTGATTAGTTTCTGCCGCGATGACGGCGTCGGCGAGTTCGGCTCCTTTGGCCTCGCATTCGGCGGCCATGTCGGGGTCGCCGTTGATGGTGATGACGCCGCACGGCCCGGGGAGCTTCATCGCGTTGTACGCGTAGTGGGGCGCTGCCATGAATTTAGCAAACGCCTGGCGCCCCAGGACGCAGTGGTAAGGGCTGTCGAAGGGCACCAGCTCGAAAACGATCCGCTCGGTGCGGAAGTTTGCCGGACTACCGAAAGTGACTGGCAGCGTGACTTTGCCGATCGGATACGCCTTCCGACCGGGGACGATGTCGTGGAACGTGGTGTGGGTTGTCTCGATCATCGACTGCGGGAGCCGCAGCCGCCTGAAGGTGTCGAGGTAGAGGATGTTGATGGAGCTGCCGCCGTCCATTAGTGTCTTGGGGAGCCAGTAGTCGCCAACCTTGGGCTTGACCACCAGGGCGACTCATCCTGGGTACTCGATGCGTGGCGAGTGGTCTTGCCGGCTCCAGGTGATGGGCTGTTCCGACCAGTTCAGGAACTGGGGGACGTCTATTTGGGCCACCGCATTGACGGCGACGGCGCGGGCGATGACCTTCTTCTCGCGCTTCGTGTTGAAGCCTGTGAAGGTGTGGAGCGAGCCGGCTACTCTGCCGAATTTTCCGCCATTTGGCGGCTCGTTGTCGGTGTCCTCCCGCGCGTGCCGTGCCTTCTCGATTTCCTTGAGGGTGTGGCAATTGGCGGTGGTGTGCGTTGCGGGCTTCCCTTCCCTGCTGTGGAAGGCACATGGTTGGTTAAGGAGGGCCGCAGGATCGAACCTTGGCTTGTTCTTGTAATTGCCGCCATCGCGCCGTTGCCCTCCGTCGCGGCGGTAGCTCTTGGGCTCGCGCTGTGCGTGCCCAGCGTTGGCGACGAAGTCGACTCGCCCGTCGTTGCGGCGCTTGCCAGTGAGGCGGGTGCCGCTGTAGCGTAGGTCGGTTCGGCGTCCGCTATCGTTGCCGCCCGTGCGGCGTTGCCCCCCTGACTCGTCGTCGGTTTCCTGGTTTGGATCCTCCTCGGCGTACCGCTTGGCGATCTCGAGGAGGTCGGGGATGTTGTCGAGTGTGCGGTAGTGTCGCTTGAGCTTGGCGACTAGAGGCTCGTAGCGGCACGAGGTCTTGAAGCAATGGATCGCGGTGTCCGGGTGGATGCCGACCGCGTTGTACCAGAGCTCTTGCCACCGTTGGACCCAGTTGCGGGTCGACTCGCGGGGTCCCTGGACGCATCGTTCCAGGTCCTCAATGGTGGTGGCGCGGGTGTAGGAGCACTCGAAGTGCCTGACGAAGGCGTCGCGCATTTCTTCCCAGGAGTCGATACTGTCCTGGGGGAGCATGTTGATCCATTGCCTGCACGTCCCCTCCATCATTAGTGGGAGGTAACGGGCGGCGAGTAGGTCAGTGTGACCCGCGATCCCCATTGCCATGAGGTATGTGTCGAGCCAGACTGCGGGGTCGTACGAGGAGTCGTATTTTTCTATCTCCTTTGGCGCCTTGAAGTTTGGCGGGTACTTCTCGCCTCGGATCATTGGTCCGAAGCACTTAGGCCCAAGTCGACTGAGCGACCCCATAGGCTCGCCATCGCGGCGATTAGTTAGGGTGTGCCGCAAGTCGTCGGGCTGGCGTGCGCGCCAGTTTTGGTTGTTGATGATGTGAGTGCGGGCGTCGATGGGTTGTCCGTTAGCGGCGACGAAGTTGGTCGCCGGCCTGGGATCGTTGGTGGAGAGTGCCGCGTTCGCGGGTCGGTGTTGGAGCTGCAGTGGCTCTGGTGGCGGGCAATTGAGGGTGTTTGCCGCCGCTGGGCGGCTGCTTGAGGCCGCTCTGCTTCCCGAGGAACGCGAGTATACTCGACCTTGCCAGTCGGCGCCCGCTTTTTGCTGCTCCACGGCCTTTGCAAGCAGGGCCTTGACGTACTGGATCTGTAAGGCGCCGTCGCCCGTGGCCGTGATGCTATCGGCTGCTGCTCGGCCTGCCACGAGGTTGTCCATTGGCGTGGAGAACAGTGGGAGGCCGTTTGCGTCTCGCTCCCGTGGGAGGGGTGCGGTTCGGCGGTGGTGGGGCACCCATCGCCGTTGATCCTGGAGGGGGTCGGGCGCTTCCTCCTGGTGGCGCGTTCTCGCAGATCGCGCGCTCGGCTATGCGGGCCGGGTCGTTTTCGTCGTCGAAGTTCAGGGCACGCCCTTGAACGGTGGGGTTCAAGCGTGACCTGATCCGCTGTTGGTGGTAGCGTGACAGCTCCTGCGCCGTCACCTGCTCGAGGCGAAATTTTTCGCGCTCGGCCTGCTCTTTGCGTACCGCCTCCGCCAGTTTCAAGCGGAGTTCCTCGACCTCCGTTGCCGTGGCGTTAGGAGGATTGGGGTGGAAAAAGGATCCTCCGGTGGATCGGTGCCGGTGGCCATGTAAGCCGCGGCGTGGCGACTGGCACCATCGCGGAGGTCGGCGGAGTTCTCCGATCCGGAGTCGAATTCGAAGATCCCGAGGATGGAGGGGTCCTCGAAGTCTCCCGCGTTGGAGACCTGGGCGATGGAGCCCGCGGATGAGGCCGCGGTGATGGATCCGGCGAGTGACGCCGGGGTCGCCGAGTCGGCGTCATCGGTGAGGGCCGCATCTTCTGCGGCCGCTGAGTTCCCGGCCACGTTGCTGTGGGCCGAGTTGTACTCGGAGGCGAGGCGGTGGATCGTGCGAACCTGTCTCTCGGAGAGCCGATCGCGTGGCGGCGACTCGCGGATGCGAGCCGAGTCCTCCGAGACGATGACGTCGGTGAGGCCGACGAAGAGGCTGATCGTGCCGATTGGCAGGATTACGCTGTGCGTGACGGGTCGCGCCGCCGGGACGTAGCTACTCGGCAAGATCTGGAGCATCTCGCCGATCGCTATCATGCGGTCGGTGGCGACCGTCTCGTTGATGGGCAGATTGGATCTCGCCGCAGAACACCGGCCAGACCGGCCAGGCCCCACGGTGGGCGCCACTGTCGTGGGAATGGTCACGGCAGATGCTGCAATCGGCAGCGAGTAGTAGAACGAGGGGCAAGGGCGGCCAGCCATCTGCGGTGCGAGATGAGGGCAAAGACACAGGGTTTTACCCAGGTTCGGCCCCCCGGAGGGTAAAGACCTACTCCTGCTAGATTGTATTATGGAGGTGTTACAATGGGCGAGCTCGGCGGCTAGGCGGCGAGTCGCTTGGGTGTATGGGGGAACGTATCTCTACTCACCCCATAGGGAGGTTTATATAGGCTCACCTCCCCTAGGGTTTACATATCTCAACCGATTCGGTTACAGCTTCGGTAATCGTTTAACCTAGTCCGACTGGGCCTATCTACTCGCCTGGGCCTTCAGTTTCCAGTCGCTTGGTACCTTGCTGGGCCTTGATCCACTCGTCGTTCTGCAGGCCCACTTGCCAGCCCTCGGGCCAGTCGAAAACGTCCTGCTGAGTATACCCCAGCAGGCGTATCCCCATCACGTATATTGCTCCATATGCGCCTTCTATTCTTAAACTATAGGAGGCGCATATGATCATATTCGCCTCACCTATGTGTGCACCTACCTCCACCCCACCCAGGCCCGCATACGTTACTTGAGGTGCACGCTGTTGCATGGGCCTCACATATTATCAAGTATAGGACCATATGCGCGTCGCATATTCGACCACCGACCTCTACCCGGGCCCACATAGATTATGTGAGGCGCATTCTTCCCATATGTGCCTCGCCTATTGTATAGGAGGCGTATATGATTATAATGTTCCTCGCATAATCTAGGGCCGCCAGATTTCGTCCGTACAAGTATTATAGGAGGTGTATTCTAATCATATGCGCCTCACCTGTTTTTATACCGGAGGCGTATAGCAAGGAAGTACGCCTAGCCTAATTTATAGGAGACGGTCTAAATGCGGCTCTTATAAGCATGGCTCCTATATCCTTTTCTCTAGTAGTGCTGAAATCTCGGCTTCCATGAAATTCTCCGCACACTGACTTCATCATGAAACTAAATACATGTTTCACGATGGCAATAGACTGCAAAGTTTTTCCTCGCTCCCTATGAAATCAAAAGGTCAGAAAAAATGTGGTTGCATGTGACCAAATCCCATCCATTCCAGCTATCTTCGGGCATGAATCACCCATAGGAGTTTGTTGGGGAGCCTTCTGAAACTCGACACTCCAGCCAGTTCACTGAAGACAGGCAAATAGCAGAACATCTTCATGGCGTGAGGGGATCATAGGACCGCCGCCTTTATTCAGGACGTGCCCCCCATGCAACAGGCCACCACTAGAAATACTACGGGTGACGTTCGGCGGAGACGTCACCACTACAACCTAATAGTGGCGTGAGATTTGAACCCCACGAATCTCATTTTCTAAATGCCTCCACTAGGTTTTTTCCTACTAGTGCTAGGTCTTTAACAATCCGTACTCGGTCCAACCCTTTGACAATGGGCCTCGCTCCTCTCTCATCCGAAGTTAGCCTCCTTAATAAATTTAAATCATACTTCAATACTAGCCAGATGAGCTAGGTTAGAAAATAGAACACGAGGACATGCAAATGTTCCACATGGTAACATGATGGATGAAACGTGAAAGGCCGAATGCTCAAATCGATATTAGCCTAATCAATCCCTTTGTTAAAAAAGAAATACTCTACCCATAGCAAAATAATGCACAGCAGCACGTAATGTCAACTATAAACAGCTTGGTCAATCCGCCGCCACCAAGGTGACAACGGGACATGATTTAGACTCTCGGTTTAAAACATACATATTTTTCACTACGGGACACGCGCGCTACGCCGAGGGCAAAAGGCCGTCGGCGTAGGCCAAAATGCCCTCGGCGTATGGTACGTCGAGGGCTGCCCTCGGCGTAGCCTCCTCGGCAAAGATCTCCCTCGGCGGAGCACACTCAAGCCGTTGGCGTATCAAAATGCCGTCGGCGTATGCTACGCCGAGGGCTTTGCCGTCGGCGTAGCGGCCGTCGGATAGCCTGTCGACTGGTTGCAAAAATATATTTTTTTTATTTTTTTTTGAAAAATAATATTTTTTATTTTTTTTTCTCAATTTTTTTATTCTTTGAATTGTTTTACTTGTTAATCTCCTACTTTGAACATTTTAACACTAATTATACTTACTATTTGATTAAATTCCAGTCTTAGTCAAACTTTCCAGCAGGTCACCCATCCTAATACTACTCCAGCTTCAGCACGCTTAACATCCTCGTTCCTTCAGAATCCGTTTCCGCAAAGTAATTCATACATAGGTGTCAATACTATGATATCAATCCTATTAACTCTAATATCATCATGTCACATGTTTGTATTTTTTGAAATTACAAACAATTATTTAAGTAAATATTAATGAATAAGTAAAAATATTATTGAATTCAAATAAAAATATAATAATTTTATTTTTTTTGTATTTTTCTATTCAATATAGAATAATTAATATCTTTAAATCTGCAAATCGAAATTCAACAAATAATATGTTTAAATTGATCAGAAAAATGAGAGGAATCCAAATATGATATCCATATCAACTAATCACAAACCCTCCGTTTTTGAATTAGCTATTTGGTGGTTGCTTTAGAAAATTCCCTTTTTGCGCTCGGATAATGAAAAATGCCTTTTTGGTGCGATGAAAAGGAAAACTTGCATTGGATCTTTGATAAAATAGCATATTGTGAACCTAAAAATGATTTTCGTAAAAAAACATGAGCATCGGATCATGTACCTGTAGTTCATATCTGACCCACTTCCTACCGATTCGGCAGGAATTTGTCTTTTTCATCAAAGGTGGACGGAAAGGTTTCGGATCCCCCTGTTGGGACATTGTCCATATAAGGTGGTATAGTATTTTTGTAAAATGTGGTGGTAGTATTTTGAATTAGCCATTTGGTGGTTGCTTCACAAAACCGTCCGTTTTTTATACTCGGAAAATAGAAAATGACCTTTTGGTGCGACGAAAAGGAAAACTTCCTCCTGCAACATTGTTCGTCATCCCATGATGCATGTGTATGCATAATATGGGCACATTACCACAAACTATACCTTGATTCTAGCCATAACATTGGTCATTTGATCCGAAAGCCAAGAAACCTCGAATGAGATAGGTCATTTTGTGAAGGGTTTTTTGAGACATAATCAATATATCAAGTTTGCTATTTTTCCTTATAAATATGTCACATAATATGACACCACGCGAAGGTTTCGCATTGTTTCGATCATTTTTCAAATTTTTATGCCCGTTTTAAACTATCGTTAAACTTTGTCGAACGGCGGACATAAAGATTCTTAGGTCGGGGCCGAGCCTCGCTAAACTTTCATTGGATCTTTGATAAAATAGCATATTGTGAACCTAAAAATGATTTTTTGTAAAAAAACATGAGCATCGGATCATGTACCTGTAGTTCATATCTGACCCACTTCCTACCGATTCGGCAGGAATTTGTCTTTTTCACCAAAGGTGGACGGAAAGGTTTCGGATCCCCCTGTTGGGACATTGTCCATATAAGGTGGTATAGTATTTTTGTAAAATGTGGTGGTAGTATTTTGAATTAGCCATTTGGTGGTTGCTTCACAAAACCGTCCGTTTTTTATACTCGGAAAATAGAAAATGGCCTTTTGGTGCGACGAAAAGGAAAACTTCCTCCTGCAACATTGTTCGCCATCCCATGATGCATGTGTATACATAATATGGGCACATTATCACAAACTATACCTTGATTCTAGCCATAACATTGATCATTTGACCCGAAAGCCAAGAAACCTCGAATGAGATAGGTCATTTTGTGAAGGGTTTTTTAAGACATAATCAATATATCAAGTTTGCTATTTTTCCTTATAAATATGTCACATAATATGACACCACGCGAAGGTTTCGTATTGTTTCGATCATTTTTCAATTTTTTATGCCCGTTTTAAACTATCGTTAAACTTTGTCGAACGGCGGACATAAAGATTCTTAGCTCGGGGCCGAGCCTCGCTAAACTTTCATTAGATCTTTGATAAAATAACATATTGTGAACCTAAAAATGATTTTTGTAAAAAAACATGAGCATCGGATCATGTACCTGTAGTTCATATCTGACCCACTTCCTACCGATTCGGCAGAAATTTGTCTTTTTCACCAAAGGTGGACGGAAAGGTTTCGGATCCCCCTGTTGGGACATTGTCCATATAAGGTGGTATAGTATTTTTGTAAAATGTGGTGATAGTATTTTGAATTATCCATTTGGTGGTTGCTTCACAAAACCGTCCGTTTTTTATGCTCGGAAAATGAGAAATGGCTTTTTGGTGCGACGAAAAGGAAAACTTCCTCGTGCAACATTGTTCGCCATCCCATGATGCATGTGTATGCACAATATGGGCACATTATCACAAATTATGTCTTGATTCTAGCCATAACATTGGTCATTTGACCCGAAAGCCAAGAAACCTCGAATGAGATAGTTCATTTTGTGAAGGTTTCTTTGAGACATAATTAATAAACCAAGTTTAATATTTTTCCTTCTAACTATGTCACATAATATAACACCACGCGAAGGTTTCGCATTGTTTCGATCGTTTTTGAATTTTTTATGTCCGTTTTAAACTATATATAATGTTTTATATTTTACTTAATTTTTATTTATAAATGTGTAATATTTAAGTGTAGATAGATAGGTCTTATTTTTCTGCAAATTTTGATATATTATTTGTATTTTTCCGAATTAGAATGATTTAGTTATGATTTTTCAAAGTTTAATGAGATAAAATAAAAAATAGCTACGCCGAGGGCAGCCGTCGGCGTATGCTACGCCGAGGGCACTTTTACGCCGACGGCTGCTTGGCGGGACTGGCCTGAACGATGGCTACGCCGACGGTCCCGACGTTGCCGTCGGGTAGCTTTCCAGTCCCGTAGTGTTTCCCATATACGAACCTGCGAAAAAAATTAAGAATAACTGGTCCGGCAACATCTTCCGTGCTTCCACGTGTCATGCATGGGAGGAAGCGGAAATCCGCCGGGCACCACGGCACGCCACGCGCAGGCAGGAGGAGCACCAGTGGGTCGTGCGCTGGGGCATCTCAAGCGGTTGACGCAAAAGCGTAACCCAAACTGTCTAGTTGTGTCCGGATGGATCGGTCCATGGACAAAATTTGGGTCTCGGTTTGGTCTGTCTCGCAAGAACGCCATCGGGACGATTCATCATGTCCATATTGAGGAGATTTTGTCCATCACTGTGTTCAGCGGTGCTGACACCACTGTGTTTTGCATCGGCGTTTGCTGCCCCGTTTCCCACCGGCAGGTCCCGCTGCTTCTATACGTTTCCCGCCATGTCCACCGTGGCACGCCCTCGTCTAGTCATCAAAGTCAGAGTATTGAAACTTATGGTGATTGAGATTGATGGCATACAGAGATCTGCCAGAAGGTAATATGTTGTTTCAAGAACTAAAACAAGGTGCAAGACGGAGAATTTCTAGTACAAGTACTGGTCAGGTTCAGCATGGACAAACACATGCCAGTACAAGTACTAGTCGTGTCAAAGGAGGCAGCCACGGCATATGGAGGTGGCCACGCCATATGTGAGGCTCTGCATGCTAACAGAGTCGATTGACCCTCAAGATGACTTCATATGGAAATATGGCCAACATGGAATGGAAGTTGTGAGTATCGTGGAGACGTGCAAATTTTCTGTTGTGATCATCTTCATCCGACTTAGTATGCATCCTACAGAGTCACAAGAAGTGTCGGCTAACGTTATTGCGAGTGTGGGGCGACTTTGAAGCGCAACAAGAAAGGCGCACAAGGCATAGTGTGGTAACCAGAGTGGTCATTTCTTCCTTGATTATTTACTCCAAAATGGCAATATAAACAACTAGATTACACCGAAAGTCCTAATAGAACTAGGAAAAAAACTTCTAATTGTTTTGGAAACGAAAAGGGAAACCTTCTACGGGACAAAACCTTTCTGTTTCAAAACTACAAACTAAAAGCTACAATTTGGAATTCACATGTTTTCTCACTTGTCCTTTGCCATACGTTTCATGTACCCACACCCCACATGATACAATGTTATCGCTTGTACATTATAGCTTATCTGTTATTTACCTTTACTATAAACTCCGACTTACTATATTGGATACATGAGTGAAGACGTAGATTGCTATGCCTGTTTGCTTGTTTGTCTAGAAGCGGACACAATGCGTGTACAGATCGTAGGCCCCCTCCTGCAAGCCAATCGGAGCGCGGATGATCTTATCTGGAAGGTCGAAGGCATCTATGAGTTCGGGAGCCACACACCTCACTTGGAAACTGAGCTGGTCAACCTGTTTACGGATAGCCTGCAAGCATAAAGTGGACCATCATGTTCTGGTTCTCGACTGAAGCTAGAAATGAAATTGAATATTTGCAGTATATTAGGAGGGGTGAGGGGGTGTGATATTAGGAATGAACCTCTGCTTTGTTTGGCGCGAAATAGTCTACATTCCGATATGTCCCAATGTCTTTCCAGATCCTATCGAGAGCGTAAAGATCGCATACTAGCTTCAGTACTTCACGTGTTTTGTCGTCATGGCAACTGTATAGATACACCATAATTCATTGTTGAAACATTTTTACCATATACAACTCAAATGGGACCGAAATAATGCAGTCGGGACTATCTGCCATGATCATTTGGTGGGTGTGAGTCAACTACACAAGGACAATTAATGGTGATGGATACTAGGTAAAATATGCACTTGGGGCTATCTTCTATGATCATTTGGTGAGTATTTTTCAGTGCTTGCACCTAAAAGAATTATGTTGCTGATGCCCCTATCAAGGGATCTCGATTTATAATATGTCTCAAGTTCTCAACAACAAAAAGCATTTTCCCTCTGTGTCAAAATATATGTCGTGGATTTGTCTAAATTTTGGTGTATCTAGGCACTATTTAGTATATATAGATCTATGATAATTTAGACAAATTTGAGACATCTATTTTGAGACCGAGGGAGTAGGAAATATTACAAAATATCTACCTTCTTGAGAGGCAATCTGCAAGCCACCTCAAACCTTTTCAGAAACACTCAACTAGTGGGATTCAAATTCTAAAAGATTAGTGAGGATGAGCGAAGAGGTATACCTTCTCACAGTTTCTATAAACCTTGATAGGATAACAGACTCAATATGTGACTCTGCGAGTGCGAGCAGATGGTTTAAGCAGCTGTTCCAGGCACGAAAACTTCCGAGTGTCTTCGTATGCTTTTGTAATCGAGCAGCAACACTATGCAGTAATAGTGATGTCCGGTACTGAGAAGAGAGTTTATCTAATAAGTATAGGAATTTAGCCAATTGTACTGATATTATTACGAAGATATGACTCACTCTGAATGCATCCAGCTGAAAGTTAGGATCCAGTAGATGATCTTCTGCTTCCCATCGGGCAGTAACAAGATTTGGCCGAGACAAGTAGCTACTGATGGAGTCTCTCAAGTAGTTCCAGGTGACTGAGAGCGTTCCTCCCTTCATTTTTTGCTCATATTGCTTCATAAGATATCTAGCAACCTAAAGGACAAGAGGTACGTTAAGAATGAGAATAAGTAACGAACTTGATATCACATTCAGTGACTCATTCAAACTTAATCTTCTCGACAATATATGTACTTTGGCTTTGTAAAGGCTGTTTATTGGTACCTGCTGTAAAAGAACTGTATTGTCTCCTTCAAATGTTTGAAATATATCATGGTCATTCCGTAGACTACCAAAACGATTTACAGTAGCATAACCATGGCCACCACATGACTCTCGGCATATGCTGATAGATTTTGATGTGTATGAAGTTATGTAGGATTTCAGACCAGATGTAAGTACATGGACACCAGTAATAAGATCCTCATCGTTGGTCATCTTCATTTCCGAGTACTTATCTACCAAATATGATGCGGCAAAGTGAAATGCATACGCTGAGGCCAACATAGGCATTAGTTTGCGCTGATGAGATTGGTAATCTAGCACACTGATTTCAGGTTGTGTTGGTGGCCCAAATTGTTGACGCAATAAAGCATATCTGACAGCCATGGTTGTGGCAACTTTGAGTATGGCCACGGAACTATTTGCAAGATTAACTCGTCCCCCTACAAGCTCCCCAAGAGTTGCTGCAAATCTTCTGTTGATCGTAGGGAGATTACTTGAGTATTTTCCATCCCGCGCCACGTCACCAAACTGGTTCAGAAGATTGTCACGTGGTATTCTAACTGAACAGAACCTCATGGCCCCAGTATCTACGCCATTTAAACCTATCTTGTGCCCACAATCATTGATCTCGATTCGAGGAAGAACATCATGTGTTCCAAGGTCACGTATTGGGACAATAAATGCATGAATTCCCATGTCAGCAGGTTCCCCTTGATTTCCCTGCAGTGGTAAAATTAACCTAGCAAAAACAGTGGCGAATTTTGCATGCTGAGCTGCGAGGCCAATCCACCACTTAATCGCTCCATCATTTGGGGTATCAATAATAAACTCGTCAGTAACTGGATCAAATGTAGCAGTAGTCTTTAGGGCTTGAACATTGGATCCTGCTAAATAGCGAAACACCCCGAAAAGGAAAAGTCTTTTAAAATTATTGCAAATAGTGTTTTAGGTACGGATACAGAAGATGATTGACTGAAAGACTGTTAATTTGCACATGGAAATAAACAGATATTCTAACCATGGTGCAGTTCTGTCATAGCAAAACATCCTGGGTAGTCCAAGTTATCGATTTTGTCAAAGTACTTTTCTTTGTGCTTCTCGGTTCCTAATGTTATTACAGACCCACCCCAAAGACTGCATGCAGTAACAGAAGGCAAGTTATTAGTGGATATTTCTAACTACATAGTACATACAAGGATAAGGGGAGTAGGAGCAACTAACTTGTACTGGGCACCGAACTTGACGAGGAGGGAAATGTCTATCAAGGCGAGAGCCTGCATAACGGCGAAGTACTTCGCGGGGTCGGCCGCCATGAGGCTGAGCGGCCGCAGACCGGATTCCTGCACCAACGCGGACATCTGGCGGATGCAAAGCTCCTGATGCGCGGCAGGGGGCAGCTCCATGGGCGTCTGCAGCTCCGGCCTCGCCAGGAAGAACTCCTTCACCCACTCCTGCATCGCCCAGTGACGCCCGCGCATGTATCTTCTGAGCCTGAGCCCCCCGTCGGCTGCTAAGGCCACTGCCCGCGGCCTGTCGGAGGGCTGGAGGAGGTGCAGGGAGAGGTGTCGGAGGATGCGCATCGCAAGCGTCGAGTCTTTTTCTTCGGAGCCAAGGCCGGAGTTGGAGGTGGTGGCCATGTCGACAAAACTTGTCAGGGTGGGATAGCAGCAAGGGCGAGGTTGGTTGGTTGGTGTTTAGGTTAGGACCTTGCTTTATAGGAAGCCGCAATGGTCCTTCGCCCTCCGTGTGCATCTTCCATCTAGTACTACTAGACGTACTGCTCTATGCAGGGAATAAATGTCCCGCAAACTGCTGCAGCACGGTTCCTCGGTTTTATTATTTGACCAAACTAGCATAGTGGCCCTCGCAAATGCGAGGGTATTATTATTAATACTTGCGTAGATATTTGTATTAGGCTATAGGAAATAATATGGCTATCGGAAATGTATGCTTGTAAATGTTATTTAGGCACACTTGATGGTCTACTATTTAAAAATAATACAAAAGAAATAGGTACACTAAATTAGTAGTCATATATTTTTACCCTTTTAAACATTTTGGCTTTAGCCCCTTTTACCACATTTATTCATGATAGATTCACATAGATAATATTAAATACTTTTTACAAGAATAAGAAAAATGATATGGAAAGGGTGCAACTGTATGGCTACAGGTTTAATCTATGAAAATCAGATAATCAAATATATATTTTGAAATTATCTTTGATGGATTTTCAAACCCTCGCTTTCCTTATCTGCAAAGAATCAAGATCAAATCTCTAACTATTTAGATATCCAATGTGTTGAATTCTTACCCATGGCAGATTTGACATTGGATTTTCAACGTCCGAACTCCGATTATCAAGTTTTGGGGATGACGTTTATTGACAAACAAAAAAAAGCATTATATTAGCTGTAAAGCCAGAGTATAAAAAGGAGCGTAGAGCATATTTATACCAGGGGAATACTTTTTTTTTAAAGAGTGAATTAGATGTGTATGCAAATTGAGATCAATATTTCACGGAATAGCTTCCAAAAGCTTTTTTTTTGGTCTTGGCACATCTTTTTTTTTTTTTTTGAAACCTGTCTTGGCATGTCTTTTTTTTGTGAAACCTGGCTTGGCACGTTGGTGCAGTTTCCTGTACACATACCGTTTTGCACATAGATTGTACCATCAGCTGTTACATTCAAATATAGTCTCCAGTGGTAATGGATCTATTTCCCGATCGGTGAGATGGGCGTATACCATTTAATTTTTTTACTAAGGGAGCACCTAGCAATGGATCTGTTTCCGTATTAGTGCCGAACTTTGTGGCCAATATATCTTAGACTTTACGTGGTCCTAGACTAAACGTTTTACGTGATATTCTCAACATATATTGTGTCAAACAGTTTACGTGACTAATATTTTGGTTAAATCCTAACCGTAAACTTTAGATCTAACCATTACGGTAATTTGAATGATGTGGATTAATGTAGTTCCTCGAAACACACCCTTATATTACTTTTAGTATATAATAGAATCCTCAATTATTTCCATCTTATTTGCGAGGGCATTATCTAAATTATTTTAATGTTATAAATATTTTCATCTTGTTTAGCTCCTTCGTTGTGAAATACACAATGTCTTCGCCATGGACATATTCATAAATGTGTAACTTTAACATTTTGAAACATGATTATATTTCTAATCGAAAATAAAAATAATAATTACATTTTTTTGGAAAAAGGATTATTTATATTCAACATATGTTGTTTGTTGAGGAATGGTTATATAGATCTTAATGTCTATTATATGGTTAGATTGCTCTAGTTTTTTTTTGCGAATAGATAGCTCTAGTTAAAGATCCATCATTTATGAGTTGTTTAGGTAAAGTTATAAAAATCAAACTTATGAGATTTTTTTTAGAAACAAAAGTGGCATGTTTGGATAGATCTAACGGATTATGAAAGTTCGAGATAAAGTTCTAAAGATCTTCCAAATGAGATATGCTTATAACTATGTAGATACAATGGCCATGACATGGTTAGGTTGAATTATGAAGTTCTGTTTGATGCCATTTATATATGAATATTTTTTTGATCTAACGAATGTTATATGTTCGAGCAAGGCTAGGTAGGTCGCACGGTTATGATCTCGTTAGGTATAGTTACTTTGATGGAACAATTGTGTTATACTAATAAAAAGTTGACCACCATATCGACAACTGGTGTTTTGACTTTTTGGAGTTTTTAGTTATCTCCATATTTTTGTGCCCGATGTCTTTCTTTTAGTATATAATAGGTACATAGGTGTGTAGGTTTAATTCCATTTCCTTGATAAAATAGGACACATGGACATGTCTTTCCAATCTTTGCTAACTCTCTTGACCTTTAATAGATGATCACACATATGAGGGCAAGGGAGCCCCAGATCAACCTCTGGTGTGATTAGGTTATAACTCTATGTTATGCAACCTAAATTTTATGGCGACATCACAAGTAATAAGGTCTTGTGACTTTATCTCTCCTCTGTATGGCCACCAAAATACTTCTTGCAACATGTGTGCTTGTATTTTTGTATCTACAATACCCCTTTGTAAGGTTTACGTGTTCTTAGTGATGGTATCCCGATTGTGCCGATGATGTCACAAAAAATAAGTAGGCTTTCGTATGGCCATTGCAACGTTATGGAGTTAGTGGTTTGCATGGCTCATATTTTCATGCTTACTTTTCTTCGTCCATTATCGAGCAATGGACCAATTTTTGGTAGTTGTGTGTATCTAGCGCGGTGTTCACAATCTTAGGGTCTTGATTGTTTTCCCGATGGGTGGCCCATATACTCTTTTTATAATCTATTAGGTAAGTCATCTTTTATTTTCTGCTATATTATGATCGGAACCTTGAATGACCATGAAGATACAGGTGGTTTATAGACAGACCTTCATTTTAAATGCCTCATGTTTTATCCAAAAAAAATTAATCTATTGTATTTTTAATACATAATCAATATCAAAACTAAGATTACTTGAGGGACTAATTTAATTCCTCCAATTTCATATCCGAGGGCATCTAATTTTTTTTGCAAATATAGAGGAATCTATACAACAGTATCCTACACATGGCCTCCGTTTTTAATTGCCCTTGTTATGGGTTAATAAAAATATAACTTTGTATAGGTTAACCAAGTATGTACAAAAAATCTATGTCTATAATACAGTATATATATTTCATGAGAATAACAATGATATTAATTGATTTTGTAGTATAGTTCATTGATATTTTTTCTATATATTTTATCAAACTTGAAAATTCTGATTTTGGAAACCGCAACATAGAGATATTTCGTGCTAAACAGCTGCATTAAACTGCCTATAATTAATTAAGTACTTTCATTGCTAGTCCTAGCGGTGTGGCATATGGACACAACACACTGCATGAGGCCGGTAGTACTCTCGTATATACGTGTGCACTACACCAATTCATGTAACTTTTAATTGCACAGGAATTTTATGCGCCTAGAAACTATGATAGTAGTATAAAAAAACGGATGATCGTTTGAATAAAAGTTTAGTTAGAATCTGCCGATAAGCGGTCTGGTCCGCACTAGAGGAAAAAGGGTCATCCGTTCGCGACCCCTCGGAGCATTAGTCCCGGTTGCGCCACCAACCGGGACTAATGCTGGCACGCGTCCCGGTTGGAGCGGGCACGGGGCCAGGGGGCATGGGTCCCGGTTGGTAAGGGGGTATGCGTCCCGGTTGGAGCCATCAACCGGGACTAAAGGTTTGGCCACAGCCACGTGGCGTGGCACGCACCTTTAGTCCCGGTTGCTGGCAGCAACCGGGACTAAAGACCCCTTGCCCTCTATAAATGCAACGCCCCAGCCCCCTCTGCCTCCACTCTGTGTTTTCGAATGGTGTAAGGTGTGAGGGTGTGTGCTAGTTTTTTCTCATGCATGCATTGAAGGTGTTTGTTGAAATGTTTGAGTGAAAAATCCAGTTGAATTTCTCATAGAACAAAAATATAGAAGGTGTCCGAGACGCACTTGAGCTTTCTCCTCTTTATTTCCCTCGATCGAGGTTAGCAATCTTATCTTTTCTAGGTCATTGATACAATTCATGTGTCGGTGTGAATTGGTTATTTCACTATTTATGATGTCCTGTTTTTTGATAAACTTACTTATATGATGCAGATGAACGGTCGGGAATGGATGTACGGTGACCGGCGGGTAGCCGGGTATATCAAAGGCGTGGATAAATTTATCGATGTGGCTACGGCAAACAAATAGAATGGATTTATACGTTGTCCATGTGTTCAATGTCGGAACAACAAGGAGTACTCTTCCTCGAAAATCATTCGCGGCCACCTGATTATGAAAGGTTTCATGCCCAACTATAATTGCTGGACCAAGCATGGGGAAAGAGGGGTTATGATGGAAGATGGTGAAGAAGAAGATGATGATAACAACTATCATCATATGTTTCCTGAATACAGTGATACTGCAATGGAAGACAATGGAGAGGAAAAAGGTGAAGAACGGGCATCAGATGAGCCGGCTGATGAACTTGGTAGGGTCATTTCTGATGCAAAGCGAGACTGTGAAACAGAAAATGAGAAGTTGAAGTTAGAGGGCATGTTAGAAGATCACAAGAAATTTTTGTACCCAAATTGTGAAGATGGCAGCACAAAGCTCGGTACCACACTGGAATTGTTGCGATGGAAGGCAGAGTGTGGTCTAACTGACTCCTCATTTGAAAAGATGCTGAAAATAATGAAGCCGAAGTTTCCAAAACATAACGAACTTCCCGAGAGTACCTACGAAGCAAAGAAGACTCTCTGTCCTCTGGGATTAGATGTGCAAAAGATACATGCATGTATTAATGACTGCATCCTCTACCGCGGTAAGGAGTATGAGAATTTAGATAAATGACCGGTATGCAACGCATTGCGGTATAAGATCAGACGAGATGACCCTGGTGATGTTGAGGGAGAGCCCCTCCGGAAGAGGGTTCCTGCTAAGGTTATGTGGTATGCTCCTATAATACCAAGGTTGAAACGCATGTTCAGAAACAAAGAGCATGCCAGGTTGTTGCGATGGCACAAAGAATACCGTAAGAAAGACGGGGAGTTGAGACACCCTGCTGATGGGTCACAGTGGAGAAAAATCGAGAGAGTCTTCCCAGACTTTGCAGGTGACGCAAGGAACTTATGGTTTGGTCTAAGTACGGATGGCATAAATCCTTTTGGGGAGCAGAGCTGCAGTCACAGCACCTGGCCCGTGACTCTATGTATCTACAACCTGCCTCCTTGGTTGTGCATGAAGCGTAAGTTCATTATGATGCCAGTGCTCATCCAAGGCCCGAAGCAACCGGGCAACGACATTGATGTGTACCTTAGGCCATTAGTTGAAGAACTCTTACAGTTGTGGGGCAAACCAGGTGTACGTGCGTGGGATGAGAACAAACAGAAGCCATTAATCTACGAGGGTTGTTATTCGTAACCATCAATGATTGGCCTGCTCTTAGTAACCTTTCAGGACAGACAAACAAAGGATATAAGGCATGCACCCACTGTTTAGATAAGACCGAAGGTACATATTTGCATAAATGCAAGAAGGTTGTGTACCTAGCGAATCGACGATTTCTTCCGACCAATCATCCCGTAAGAAAGAAAAGCAAGTATTTTAAAGGTGAGGCAGATCACCGGAAGAAGCCTGAACTCCCTGCTGGTGATGATGTATTTGGTATGGTCAAGGACATAGAAGTAATCTTTGGAAAGGGTCCCGGCGGTCAATCAGTTCCGAACGACGTCGCTACAGGACACGCACCCATGTGGAAGAAGAAATCTATATTTTGGGAGCTGCCATATTGGAAAGTCCTGCGTGTCCGCTCTTCAATCGACGTGATGCACGTGACGAAGAATCTCTGCGTGAACCTGATAGGATTCCTAGGCGTGTATGGTAAGACAAAAGATACACCTGAAGCACGGGAGGACCAACAAATTATGAAAGACCCAAAGAACATGCATACAGATAACAAGACGGATAAAGGGCGTCACTTAAGTCGTGCCAGCTATGCTCTTACCAAAGCAGAGAAGGAAATCTTTTTTGAAGTCCTTTACAGTATCAAGGTGCCGTCGGGCTTCTCATCTAATATAAAGGGGATAATAAATATGGCAGAGAAAAAGTTCCAAAACCTGAAGTCTCATGACTGTCACGTGATTATGACGCAGTTGCTTCCGATTGCATTGAGGGGGCTTCTACCGGAAAATGTTCGAGTACCCATTGTGAAGCTGTGTGCATTCCTCAATGCAATATCTCAGAAGGTAATCAATCCAGATATTCTGCCAAGGTTACAGAAGGATGTGGTACAATGTCTTGTTAGTTTTGAATTGGTGTTCCCACCATCCTTCTTCAATATTATGACGCATCTCCTGGTTCATCTAGTGGAAGAGATTGCCATTCTCGGTCCGGTATTTCTGCACAATATGTTCCCCTTTGAGAGGTTCATGGGAGTCTTAAAGAAATATGTTCATAACCGTGCTAGACCAGAAGGAAGCATCTCCAAGGGATATGGAACAGAGGAGGTCATTGAGTTTTGTGTTGACTTTATTCCTGACCTTAAGCCGATTGGTGTTTCTGACTCGCGGCATGAGGGAAGACTAAGTGGAAAAGGCACGCTGGGAAAGAAAGCAATGATATGTAGGGACGGGGATTCTTTCACTAAAGCACACTACACAGTTCTACATAATTCCACCTTGGCAGCTCCATATATCGAGGAACACAAGAATATTGTACGCTCCAAAAACCCGGGGAAGCCTGAATCATGGATTACAGATGAACACATGAAGTCTTTCGGTGGTTGGATGCGGACACATCTCTTGAATGACACCACTATTGGAGATCAGCTATACTTGTTGGCCGCGTCACCATCTTCTACTGTATTGAATTTCCAAGGGTACGAAATAAATGGGAATACATTCTACACGATCGCCCAAGATAAAAAGAGCACCAACCAAAATAGTGGTGTCCGCTTTGATGCAATAGACGAGAATGGACAAAAGGACACATATTATGGTTACATAGAGGAGATATGGGAACTAGACTATGGAGTCTCTTTTAAGGTCCCTTTGTTTCGCTGCAAATGGGTCAACCTGAATGGGGAAGGGGTAAAGATAGACCAGTTGTACGGAATGACAACAGTGGATCTCAACAATCTTGGTTATAGAGATGAACCATTCGTCCTAGCTAATGATGTGTCTCAGGTTTTCTATGTGAAGGACATGTCCTCCAGACCGAAAAAAAGAAAAAATATGCAAACGAATACATCATATGATGAGCCAAAGCGTCACATAGTTCTTTCAGGGAAAAGAAACATCGTGGGAATCGAGGACAAGACAGACATGTCAGAAGATTATAATAAGTTTGATGAAATTCCGCCCTTCACAGTGAAAACTGACCCAAGCATTCCGTTAAGTAAAGAAGATGCTCCATGGTTACGTCTGAAGCGGTCATAAGGAATGACATATGCCAAGAAGTTCATGCTCATATTATGTAACTCTAGTTCATGTCTTTCGCGGTTTGTGGCTTGACCGAAGGATATCTTTCGCGGTTTGTGGCCTTTAGTCCCGGTTTTGTAGTCTCAGTTTTTAATATTAATAAATGTCTTGAGTGTTAGTCCCATTTTGTGGCTGGACCGGGAGTGCCTCTATGACCAGATTCTTGGAGATGCCGGAGGACTGGGCTCCGTCGGCATCTCCCTGAAACTGGTCGTAGTGGTGGCCCTGCTCTCGAAAACCATCTTGCAGCTTGTAACTTCACTAACTAGATCAATACGCCTCGGAGCTAACTAATTTCACATATTAGGGAGTGCCTCTATGACCAGTTTCTCGGAGATGCCGGAGGACTGGGCTCCGTCGGCATCTCCCTGAAACTGGCCGCAGTGGTGTCCCTGCTCTCGAAAACCATCTTGCAGCTTGTAACTTCACTAACTAGATCAATACGCCTCGGAGCTAACTAATTTCACATATTAGGGAGTGCCTCTATGACCAGTTTCTCGGAGATGCCGGAGGACTGGGCTCCGTCGGCATCTCCCTGAAACTGGCCGCAGTGGTGTCCCTGCTCTCGAAAACCATCTTGCAGCTTGTAACTTCACTAACTAGATCAATACGCCTCGGAGCTAACTAATTTCACATATTAGGGAGTGCCTCTATGACCAGTTTCTCGGAGATGCCGGAGGACTGGGCTCCGTCGGCATCTCCCTGAAACTGGCCGTAGTGGTGTCCCTGCTCTCTAAAACCATCTTGGAGATGCCTCAAACTGGCTGGAGGACTGGACTCACAAGGATGCATATTTATAGTACAAGCAGCTCGGCATAATTTCGACACTCACGACATAATGTCGACACTCACCCCTATTATTAGTGCTGACTCATCTTTAGTCCCGGTTGGTGTCTCCAACCGGGACTAAAGGTTCATCTTTAGTCCCGGTTGGTGACACCATCCGGGACAAGGTACAAGCCGCACGACATAATGTCGACACTCACCCCTATTATTAGTGTTGTCTAGCCCACTCTACCGCAATCCCTTTAGTCCCGGTTTGTGACTACATCCGGGACTAAATGTGTGCCGAACAATGATCATGTTTCGAAAAAACCTTCACAAAATGACCTATCATGTTCGAGGTTTCATGGCTTTCGGTCCAAATGACCGATGTTATGTGCTGAATCACGGCATAGTTTGTGATGTTGTGCCCATATTATGCATGTGTGTGGACATTGGTATGGAGAACAATGTTGCAGGAGGAAGTTTTCCTTTTTGTCGCACGGAAAATCCCTTTTCCATTTTCCGAGCGCAAAAAACGGGTCGTTTTGTGAAGTAACCACCAAAATGCCGTTTTAGAATGCTACCGTCCTATTTTCCTAAAATACTAGACCACCTTACATGGACTATATCCCAACCGGTACATTTCAAACCTTTTCGTCCATCCGGGTAAAAAGGACAAATGTCTGCCGAATCGGCAGGAAGTGGGTCCGGTTTGTACTACAGGTACATGATCTATCGCCCGTGATTTTTTGAAAAAATCATTTTTAGACTCGCAATATGTGGTTTCTTCAGAGATCCAATGCAAGTTCTAACGATACCCGTCCCCTATCTTCATGCACACCGGTTCGACCATAGTTAGAAATTCAGATAATTCAAAACGGGCATAATAAATTCAAAAAAAATCCGAACAATGAAAATCCTTCGCGTGGGTGTCATATTATGTTACATAGTTGAAAGGAAAAATACCAGACTTGGTATATTTATCATGTTTCGAAAAAACCTTCACAAATGACCTATCATGTTCGAGGTTTCATGGCTTTCGGTCCAAATGACCGATGTTATATGCTGAATCACGGCATAGTTTGTGATGTTGTGCCCATATTATGCATGTGTGTGGACATTGGTATGGAGAACAATGTTGCAGGAGGAAGTTTTCCTTTTTGTCGCACGGAAAATCCCTTTTCCATTTTCCGAGCGCAAAAAACGGGTCGTTTTGTGAAGTAACCACCAAAATGCCGTTTCGGAATGCTACCGTCCTATTTTCCTAAAATACTAGACCACCTTACATGGACTATATCCCAACCGGTACATCTCAAACCTTTTCGTCCATCCCGGGTAAAAAGGACAAATGTCTGCCGAATCGGTAGGAAGTGGGTCCGGTTTGTACTACAGGTACATGATCTATCGCCCGTGATTTTTTGAAAAAATCATTTTTAGACTCGCAATATGTGGTTTCTTCAGAGATCCAATGCAAGTTCTAACGATACCCGTCCCCTATCTTCATGCACACCGGTTCGACCATAGTTAGAAATTCAGATAATTCAAAATGGGCATAATAAATTCAAAAAAAATCCGAACAATGAAAATCCTTCGCGTGGTGTCATATTATGTTACATAGTTGAAAGGAAAAATACCAGACTTGGTATATTGATCATGTTTCGAAAAAACCTTCACAAAATGACCTATCATGTTCGAGGTTTCATGGCTTTCGGTCCAAATGACCGATGTTATGTGCTGAATCACGACATAGTTTGTGATGTTGTGCCCATATTATGCATAGTTTTTCTAAATTCCAAATTGATATTAAAAAAATATAAGTTAATTCATTTTTAATTGTAAATGGTTCATATTTTAAATGGTTACATTAATTATTTTTTAAAACAGAAAATTTTTGAATTATTTATTTAAATCCAAACACGTTTTATGTTTAAATTTTTCTAAATTCCAAATTAATATTCAAAAATATAAGTTAATTCATTTTAAAGGTTACATTAATTATTTTTTAAAAATAGAATATGTTTTTGAATTATTTATTCAAATCCATACACTTCTTATGTTTAAAGTTTTTCTAAATTCCAAATTGATATTAAAAAAATATAAGTTAATTCATTTTTAATTGTAAATGGTTCATATTTTAAATGGTTACATTAATTATTTTTTAAAACAGAAAATGTTTTTGAATTATTTATTTAAATCCAAACACTTTTTATGTTTAAAATTTTTCTAAATTCCAAATTAATATTCAAAAATATAAGTTAATTCATTTTAAAAGGTTACATTAATTATTTTTTAAAATAGAAAATGTTTTTGAATTATTTATTCAAATCCATACACTTCTTATGTTTAAAGTTTTTCTAAATTCCAAATTGATATTAAAAAAATATAAGTTAATTAATTTTTAATTGTAAATGGTTCATATTTTAAATGGTTACATTAATTATTTTTTAAAACAGAAAATGGTTTTGAATTATTTATTCAAATCCAAACACTTTTTATGTTTAAAGTTTTTCTAAATTCCAAATTAATTATCATTTAAAAAACAGTACAAATTTAAACCCCAAAATAAAAAATAAGGCGGGAACAGAGAAAAAATACCTGAAATTTTTTGAAAACAGGGGAATATGTCCCGGTTGGAGCCACCAACCGGGACTAAAGAGCCCCTGCGCGCCAACCCTTGGTCTGCTGAAAATATTGGAGTATAGGTCCCGGTTGGTGGCTCCAACAGGGACGTATAACCCTTTAGTCCCGGTTGAAGCCACCAACCGGGACTAAAGGTCCTTTGGTTATAACTGGGTGCCCCTCCTCTTCTTCTTCCCCATCTCCCCTCCTCTTCTCTTCTCGCGCACGATGCCGTCAGGCTGCCCCGCCGCCGTGCACGCCCTACCGGCCGCCCCTCGCCCAGCCAAGCGTACAGGAAGCTTCGCCTCGTCGCCCCGAGGCTTCTCCCTGAAGGAATCGGCCCCGCTCGCTCCCAATCGTCGCCAACGACCCTCGAGCCCGACGATCGCCGCCGTCGATTCGTCGGCTCCCGACCTCGCCTCGCCTCCCCGACACCACCACTGCACACCTGGTATGCTGCTGGTCCTCGTGGACCCTCTCTCTCGCCCCCTCTCGCTCTGGTTCATCCTCCCCGTCGACCACCTGCCACCACCGCCGCTCACCGTCGTCGTGCTCTCTCTACGGTGACCTTTTGGAGGCGGCGCCGCTACTCTTTGGCTCGCCTCAACCTCCTCTCTCTAACGCGCGCACGCACGCGCCCTAGATCGCCCCCTAACGCCGTTCCCGATCACCGTCCTGCAAGCCACCGCCGGCGTGACGTCACCCGTGCATCAGCGCGACCCAGCGAGGGAGCCACTTTACCTGCATGGCTTTCCTATGTGGCCTCTGGCCCACATGTCAGCGTCTCTGGCTAGCCCCAGCCCGAGTGAAAAATGCCCCCCTGAACCACTTTGCTTGTGTGGCTGCTGAGGTGGCTCCGGGCCCCTCTGTCAGTCACTGTGGGTAGGTTTGCCTGCGGTGTAAAAAGTTTAACCAGCTTTTAATAATTTCAGAAATAATTATAATCTTATAAATTCAATAACTTTTAATCTATAAGTCATAAAAATATGAATAATATATCAAAATGTTCAGAAAAATGAACCTAGCTATCTAAGCTATAATCATGCATTGTTCAACAACTTAAATTACAAGTTTAATTAGAAGAACAAATCCACCCCTCTCATGTGTTTCGGAGTTTCTCCGAGTTAGGGTTTTCACCCCTCGGAACCCCGATTAAATCATCGAGCATTTCTTAGGGTTACATTCCAATGCAAATTAACTTGTCATATCATCATACTTGCTTGAGCATTGCATCGATGCCATGTGTTGATTGTTTCCCTTTCTTTTGGTGTTTGGATTATTAGGTTTATTATTAGTTAGGTATTATTAGGATTATTAATTAGTTTGGTATTATTGGTCTTCGGCCCCACTGGTCAGTCACTGTGGGTAGCCCCAGACCCGATTCACATTTTCAAGCAACTTAGGTGCATGTGGGTTCGACGATGTGCCTATCTACTACACGGTTTCCCTTTCTCTTCATTTTTATTATTGTGTATGTATATATTAGGGTTTCTCTGAATTAAGGTTTATATCTCTCAACACCTACCTAACTTTCTCTCCTTTAGCTGCTTTGACTTATTCGTTTTTCCACCTATGCAGAAAATATGGACCCACACGTCAGAGACGAAGAAAAGGAAGAGTTGATCCAAGGTGTGATCCGTGGGGAAGATAATTTAGACGTATCAACGTTTCTGAACAACTCCGGTGAGGGTGATCCTCTTTTTACCGGAGTAGACAACTTGTTTGAGGTTGAAGGTGTTGCCTTCCGCGAGGGAGAAGGCGATGCCTTGTGTAATCGAGAAGACGACCGCTCCGGCGAGGTGCATGTAATATAAATCAATTCATTAATTAATCATCTGCTATCTATATAGAAATAGTAATGACGATCTTTCTTCTTTTAGCCCTCCGGATCGAAGGAATCTACTGAAAAGAGCAGACGAGGCCCAACCAAAAAGTTGCAAGACCATGAGAGGTTTAGGATCGAAGATGTCGCTGAAGACGGCAGACCGACAGCTCCCGAAGTTGTCGCAACCAAATTTGTGGCACAATGCGGAGTAATCGTTAGGGACTTAATCCCGATCACCATTAGAAATTGGAATAGGCCTGCTAAAGCGGATGAAGAGGGAACATGTTTATTTGTCCCTAACCACGCCAAAGATTTACTGTGGAAGAGGCTCATGGTTAATTTCAAACTACCGAAGATAGAGCTGGATCCAAATGCGGAGGATCCAGTTGAGGACGCCTTACAACATGGGAGAGCCATGGAGGCTAAGGTCAGGGAGTGGGCTTTGAATAGATGGCCCAGTGTTTCACCAACTGAAGAAAATATTGCACCTTGACTATGTCGTGAAAAAAAGACTCCCAATTTCAAGAATATTCAGTTTGAGAAGATAAAACCATTCTGGGATGAGTTTGTGGAATACAAGAAATCAGAAAAAGCTAAGAAAATGTCTGAAACGAATAAGCTGAATGTTGCTAAGAAGAAGTATCACCATACTATGGGGCAAGGTGGCTACAAGGTTGGCATTCCTAAGTGGGAGAAACTTGAGCAGGAACTGCTGATAAAAATATCACCCAGAGACAGACGATTGGGTAGAACGTGCAAGGAATTGGTTTTACGGGCATGGGGGCACGTTGACTCGGAAGGGAGGTGTATATATAACATACGACATAAAGAAGACCCCTTGCCAATCGAGAGGATGAAAAGCAGTAAAGGCTGTTAAAGATGGGGACTTCATTCCCGATAGAGAGAATGATGAGCTCACACTCGCCCTTGGAAATAAGGAACATGATGGACGAACACGAGGCACAATAGGCTCCCAATCATGGAGGACTGGGTTTCCCGTAGAGAGGAAGAAATATCCTGATAGAAGCCGTCAGAGGAGTAAGGACAGGGCGGCAGTTGAAGCAGAAAGTCAGAAAGAGCGAATGCGTTTAATTGAAGAACGATTAAAGCAACAACAAGATGAAATTAACTCACTTAAAGAGCAAAGTACTACCGGCCCATCTCAGCAGCACACTGCATTCGATGCTACCGGCCTATCGAATAATCGAAAAAAGCAGTGTGGCTTCCACCGAGGTCTCGGGTGATGACAATGGCGATGCCGATGATGCACCGACGATGGCTCCTGTTGGCTACCCAGTGGATCATATCACAGAGATGACACACTGCGAGCTACATGTCAAAGTTGTGAACATATCAATGAAGGTGGCGTCGGCTATGCCTTACCAATTGGACCCACACCAACTTACCACAGTCGTCCGGTTCCAGAGGGCTACGCTGTTGTCGGCGTGGATGAAATCATGCCCACCTTTGAGGTTTTGGATCTTCACTACCCTGCTGGTGAGGGGATGTGACTGTGCTGGGTGACGCAAAAAACGTCACCATTCTATGGCCGAAGGATTGTATCGTGCTTCGAAATCACATGCCAAGGCCATCTTCGCTGCCGCCTCAACCGTCTCCAGCGAGGTCGTCGCCGCGGCGGCAGCCGTCTTCGTCGCCTCACCCGGCTCTGTCGCCTCACCAATCTCCGGTGCAGAGCCATCGCCGCGGGAGCCATCGCCGGCGCCTCAGGATAAAAAGCGTAAGCGTACCGCTACTGTGCGTCGTAAGCGATCGCCGAAACGTAAACAAGAGCCTCTTCAAAAGTACCAACGGTTCCTCCCAAGAGAGCTTATGACTGTACTGAAGAGGAGACTGCGGCGATCATTGATGCGGAAACGACAGCGTTTTCGCTAAGCTGAGGCGGCCGAAAGAGCCAGAGTTCCCCAGCACCAAAGAAGAAAAAGCCAAAGTGTTTGAAAATGCTAAAGACTCTTCATCAACCCGAGCCAAAGCTGTCATCAGACTATGAGCGTTCTATTCTCAAGTCACATGCAGCACAAAAAGCCTCGAAGAGCAGTACTGATGCAAGCGGGAAATCTGTTGCCCAGCTCGGAGAACAAGCAAAACAGACTTGCGCCCCTCTCAAGGTGATTTCTCAAACCAATGTGGGGTCGAGCAAATATGGGGCCGAAGAGCAGTATGATCCAGAGGTAGTTACACAATACGGAGAACTGCCGCTGCTCAAGGTATGAGTATTGCCCAGTACTTATCCCAGTTAGAGTTCTTCCCCGTGAGTGAAGTAGCATACCAATACCAGTACGGAAAACCTGTCGTCAAACCTGAGGAGGTAAACAATCTCCAACAAAAATGCGAAGATTGCATAACTGGTACATGCATGCCACAAGGGCCGGGGCTAACTGGATAGTGCTGAGGGTTACAAAAAAGCATCATGGGAAAGATAAGGATGACATGATATCCATTGAATTTGATGAACTATTTCAATTATTCAATCAAGACGCCTTGGACAAATCGATCATGAGTGCCTATTGTCTGTAAGTACTAATTCTGTAATTAATTTAGTCTCCATCTATATTATTTTGTTTATTGCATGTATATAATCATACTTTTATATGCAGAATGAAGATTCTCGAATGCAGCAGAGGACAAATCTATGACATTGGCTTCATTGACCCATATTGGGTTCATGAAGCTAATCTCAAAATAAGCCCCCGGATACGGAGGATAATATAGTACACGCGTTAAGGTTTCAAGAAACCAAAAGGGAATACTATTTCCTTACAACTTCCAGTGAGTGTTATTGTCTTGTATACACTTTCTATTTCGCTTACTCGATATAAGTATATAATTGATTAGTTCTGCATTCGCAGGTACCACTATATTCTGTTAATCATTCAACTTGACAAAGGGCGTGTACTAGTCATGGACTCGAAACATAAACCCCTTGAGACGTGGAAGGACATGCAGATACTTCTCCAGCGGTAATTCTAATCATTACGACACTATATCGGCAACGTTCGTGAATTTTATGATATCAAGTACTTAATAACTTATTTTATTCGTTTTCTACGCCGGGCAGCGCTTGGAAACGGTTCACCAAGAAGGCTAGGGGTGTTTGGAAAGAGGAGCTTACATTTCAACCACTAGATGTAAGAACCACTAGCTATATCCGCATCATCTCTTTGATTCTAGTTTTGATACAGTTATTATCATGCTTGATATTATTTTGATTGAACTCTGTTGTCGTAAAGTGCCTGACGCAGGGACCAGGTAATAATCTATGTGGATACTATGTATGCGAGTTTCATCCGGCAGACGTGCGATGAGAAGGGCAGAAATTTAGAGCAACTCCACGTACGTAAACAATTTCTATAGTTTTTAATTACAATCAAATTGTGTTTAGTTTCATATTCATATAGGCTGACTCCTTTTTTAAATCAGATCGAACGTCTACGGACGGTCTTCTGCCAAAGGATCGCATACGAGCAATACAGGAGGAATTGGCGGGATTCTTGGATGCAGAAGTCCTAAACACACAAGGGGAATACTACTCGCCGCTGTGTATAGACAATAGGGAATTGTAAAAATAGCAACTTTCAAGAAATTGGCCGGTAGCATCGAATAGCAACTTTTTGTATGTAGTGCATGAACTCGATCGTGTATTGAATGTAATGTTGTCATGATGATCTTGTGTAATATAAGGTTCCTTCATGAAAGTGCAAAACACTAAATAAACAATAAAACAACCTAATGAATTCTCTACCGCGGCACAAAAGTGGCGAAAATGCTGCCGCGGCAACAAAATGTGCCAAAATGAATTCTCTGCCGCGGCAGAGAAATGGGCCAAATCTCTGCCGCGGCAGCAGGTTATTAGTCCCGGTTCGTGTTACGAACCGGGACTAATGCTCCACACCCCCGCGCTCTGATGCCTCCATGTGTGCCCCATTTGTCCCGTTTGGGGGGGCAACCGGGACTAAAGGTTAGATCTTTAGTCCCGAGTGCCCCGTCCCGGTTGGCAACCGGGACTAATGGCCCTACAACCGGACGCATGGGCCCTTTTCTACCAGTGCCGGTATCTATCGTCCGGTCAAAACAATTCC
>OU342736.1:36358844-36465444 GCA_910589765.1 Avena atlantica
TACTTAGCCGTGCCGATCGCTTTGTACCAAAGGTTGACTTCTGCATTTTAGCATACCACTGTTATTACGAGTGCGAGTGGCACAAGTCATGAGAGTAGGCGCAATTTTGCGGTAACCATTTCTTTTATTTCATAGCGACTGGAGAGTACATGTGTGGGGTTCTAGGAGTAGAACTTCCGGAGGAGGTTTACATTCCATGGTCGCTTGACGTCTAGTTCGGTCCTCCGCGGACGTCGATGAGGTAGTAGGCGTCGTTGCCGAGTACGCGCCCGATAGCGAACGGGCCTTCCCACGGAGGGAGAGCTTGTGCATGCCCTTCTTGTCCTGGATGAAGCGTAACACCAGGTCGCCTTCCTGGAAGGTGCGGGTTTTCACACGTCGGCTGTGGTAGCGGCGGAGTCCTTGCTGGTAAATGGCGGTGCGCGAGCGGGCGAGGGTCGCGTGCTTCGTCGAGCTGGTCGAGCCCGTCTTGGCGGGCCAGCTTGTTTGCGGCCTCCGTATAGTGGACGACCCGCGGCGAGTCGTGTTCGAGGTCGGTGGGCATGACTGCTTCGGCGCCGTAGACCATGAAGAAGGGAGTGAATCCCGTCGATCTGTTAACCGAGGTGCGGATTCCCCAGATGACGGAGGGCAGCTCTTCGACCCAGCATCCAGCGGTGCGTTCGAGTGGTACTTGGAGTCGCGGCTTCAGGCCGTGGAGGATGCTTTGGTTGGCTCGTTCCGCCTGGCCGTTGGATTCCGGGTGGGCGACTGACGCGAGATCGAGCCGGATGTGGTGCTCTTCGCAAAATTCGGCCATTGCTCCCTTGGCGAAGTTTGTGCCGTTGTCCGTGATGATACTGTTTGGGAACCCGTAGCGATATATAAGCTCGCGTATAGGAATTTAGTTGCGGTCTTCCCGTCGCATTTCCGGACTGGCTTGGCCTCCACCCACTTGGTGAATTTGTCGACGGCGACTAGCAGGTGGGTGTAGCCGGAGGGGGCTTTCTTGAAGGGGCCTACCATGTCCATGCCCCATACGGCGAATGGCCCGTGATGGGGATCGTTTTGAGCGCTGAGCTCGGTACGTGCGTCTGATTGGCGTACTTCTGGCACCCGGCGCATCGCTGGACGATGTCGACAGCGTCGGCGTGTGCGGTGGGCCAGTAGAAGCCGTGTCGCATAGCCTTGGCGACCAGGGAGCGAGCGGCGGCGTGGTGGCCGCAGTCGCCTGAGTGAATGTCGTGGAGGATTTTGCGTCCTTCAGCCGGTTGGACGCAACGTTGGAACACGCCGGTGACGCTGCGCTTGTGTAGCTCGCCGTCGATGATGGTGTAAGACTTGCATCGGCGAGCGATCATTCGAGCATTTGTCTCGTCTGCTGGCAGGGTGCCGGTTTCCAGGTAGGCGATGTAGGGCTTGGTCCAGTCGTCTGGCTCGGTGATGAGTGCGACCAAGGCTGCCTCTGGTTGGAGTGGGACTCCGATGTCGATCTCCCTCGGGGGAGAGACTGATGGTTTGGAGATTGTGTCGAGGAACACGCCGGCGGGTGGTGCGAGTCGAGCCGACCCGATGCGAGAGAGGGCGTCGGCCTCCTCGTTTTTCGCCTGTCGATCCACTCGACAGAGTACCGGTGAAGTGGCCGCCCAACTTGTCCACCTCTTGGCGGTATGCCGCCATGGTAGGGGAGATGGCGTCGCAGGTGCCGGCGACCTGCCCCCGACAAGGTCGGAATCTCCGTAGCATCGGAGGCGATTGACGTTCATCTCCTTGGCGGCTCGCATGCCGTGGAGTAGGGCCTCGTATTCAGCCATGTTGTTGGTGCAGGGCGTGAATTCGAGGCGGAGGATGTAACGGAGCTTGTCGCCCCTTGGTGAAGTCAACACTATCCCTGCTCCTGCACCGTCCGCGTTCTTGGAGCCGTCGAAGTGCAGGCTCCAGTAATGGAGGTACGGCAGCTTTTCTGGCTGCTGGGCCTCCTCCCAGTCGGCGATGAAGTCTGCCAGTGCCTGTGACTTAATCGCTCTTCGTGGCTCGTATTTAATGTTGTGGGTGCCGATCTCGACGGCCCACTTGGCGACCCGTCCGGTCGCCTCGCGATTGCGGATGATGTCTTGTAGTGGCGCTGAGGAGACGACCGTGATCGGGTGCTCCTGGAAGTAGTGCGGCAGGCGCCGCTGAGCCCTGAAGACCGCGTATACTAACTTTTGGTACTGTGGGTACCGCTGGCGCGACTCGGTGAGGACCTCGCTGATGTAGTACACGGCCGCTGAACCGGGCGCTCCTTTCCTTCCTCTGGTCGTTCGACGACCATCACAGCGCTGACGACGCGCTCGGACGCCACGACGTAAACCAGCATAGGTTGTTTGTCGGCGGGAGCGGCGAGTAGTGGTGCGGCGAGTAGCACATTTTTGAGGTCGCGGAGCGCGTCGTCCGCCTCCTTGTCCCACTGGAAGGTGGGGTTTTCTTGCATCAGGCGGTATAGGGGCATCGCCTTTTCGCCCAGGCGGGGGATGAAGCGACTGAGAGCCGCTACTCGCCCGGCCAGCTTCTGGACGTCACGCAGGCATTCGGGTTTGCCGAGCCGGGCGATCGTGTCGATCTTTGTTGGGTTCGCCTCGATCCCTCGTTTGGAGACGACGTACCCCAGTAGTTGTCGGCGGGTACACCGAAGGTGCACTTGCTTGGGTTGAGCTTTATCTTGTACCTTCGCAAATTGGCGAAGGTTTCCGCCAGGTCGGCGAGTAGGTCGCCTTGGCGCGCGGATTTCACGACCACGTCGTCGATGTAGACGTGGATGTTGCGGCCAATTTGGCTCGCGAGGCATTCTTGCATGCACCGCTGGTAGGTTGCCCCGGCGTTCTTGAGGCCGAAGGTCATGGCGGTGTAGCAGAAGGCTCCGAATGGCGTGGAACGCCGTCTTCTCCTCGTCTTCGACAGCCATTTTGATCTGGTTGTACCCGGAGTAGGCGTCGAGGAAACATAGCAACTCCGAACCCGCGGTTGAATCGATTATCTGATCGATCCGCGGGGGGACGAACTGCTCCTTTGGGCAGGCGCTGTTCAGGTTTGTGTAGTCGATACACATTCTCCAGGTCCGTTTTTCTTCTCGATCAGGACTGGGTTTGCCAGCCACTTGGAGTATTTGATTGGCCGGATGAAGCCGGCAGCGAGTAGGCGCTGCACTTCCTCGGCGATTGCTCGACGGCGTTCTTCATTGAAGGGTCGTAGCCGACTGCTTGACAGGTCGCACTTTGGGGTCGGCGTTTAGATTGTGCTCAGCGAGCTCCCTAGGGACACCAGGCATGTCGGAGGGTTTCCATGCGAAGATGTCCCTATTCTCACGAAGGAACTCGATGAGCGCGCCTACCTATGCTGGGCTCATGCCTGTCCCGATCGTCACCGTCTGGCTGGGGTCGCCTGGGACCAGCTCGACGGTGCGGATGTGCGTCGTGGCCTCAAAGGTTGAGGTGTTTGCGCCCTCTGAGTTGGGCTTCTTGAGTATTGTGGGGTCGTCATTGTTGACCCCGCTCGCGTATTTGGCGAGCTCGTCGGCGTGATTAGTTTCTGCCGCGATGACGGCGTCGGCGAGTTCGGCTCCTTTGGCCTCGCATTCGGCGGCCATGTCGGGGTCGCCGTTGATGGTGATGACGCCGCACGGCCCGGGGAGCTTCATCGCGTTGTACGCGTAGTGGGGCGCTGCCATGAATTTAGCAAACGCCTGGCGCCCCAGGACGCAGTGGTAAGGGCTGTCGAAGGGCACCAGCTCGAAAACGATCCGCTCGGTGCGGAAGTTTGCCGGACTACCGAAAGTGACTGGCAGCGTGACTTTGCCGATCGGATACGCCTTCCGACCGGGGACGATGTCGTGGAACGTGGTGTGGGTTGTCTCGATCATCGACTGCGGGAGCCGCAGCCGCCTGAAGGTGTCGAGGTAGAGGATGTTGATGGAGCTGCCGCCGTCCATTAGTGTCTTGGGGAGCCAGTAGTCGCCAACCTTGGGCTTGACCACCAGGGCGACTCATCCTGGGTACTCGATGCGTGGCGAGTGGTCTTGCCGGCTCCAGGTGATGGGCTGTTCCGACCAGTTCAGGAACTGGGGGACGTCTATTTGGGCCACCGCATTGACGGCGACGGCGCGGGCGATGACCTTCTTCTCGCGTTCGTGTTGAAGCCTGTGAAGGTGTGGAGCGAGCCGGCTACTCTGCCGAATTTTCCGCCATTTGGCGGCTCGTTGTCGGTGTCCTCCCGCGCGTGCCGTGCCTTCTCGATTTCCTTGAGGGTGTGGCAATTGGCGGTGGTGTGCGTTGCGGGCTTCCCTTCCCTGCTGTGGAAGGCACATGGTTGGTTAAGGAGGGCCGCAGGATCGAACCTTGGCTTGTTCTTGTAATTGCCGCCATCGCGCCGTTGCCCTCCGTCGCGGCGGTAGCTCTTGGGCTCGCGCTGTGCGTGCCCAGCGTTGGCGACGAAGTCGACTCGCCCGTCGTTGCGGCGCTTGCCAGTGAGGCGGGTGCCGCTGTAGCGTAGGTCGGTTCGGCGTCCGCTATCGTTGCCGCCCGTGCGGCGTTGCCCCCCTGACTCGTCGTCGGTTTCCTGGTTTGGATCCTCCTCGGCGTACCGCTTGGCGATCTCGAGGAGGTCGGGGATGTTGTCGAGTGTGCGGTAGTGTCGCTTGAGCTTGGCGACTAGAGGCTCGTAGCGGCACGAGGTCTTGAAGCAATGGATCGCGGTGTCCGGGTGGATGCCGACCGCGGTTGTACCAGAGCTCTTGCCACCGTTGGACCCAGTTGCGGGTCGACTCGCGGGGTCCCTGGACGCATCGTTCCAGGTCCTCAATGGTGGTGGCGCGGGTGTAGGAGCACTCGAAGTGCCTGACGAAGGCGTCGCGCATTTCTTCCCAGGAGTCGATACTGTCCTGGGGGAGCATGTTGATCCATTGCCTGCACGTCCCCTCCATCATTAGTGGGAGGTAACGGGCGGCGAGTAGGTCAGTGTGACCCGCGATCCCCATTGCCATGAGGTATGTGTCGAGCCAGACTGCGGGGTCGTACGAGGAGTCGTATTTTTCTATCTCCTTTGGCGCCTTGAAGTTTGGCGGGTACTTCTCGCCTCGGATCATTGGTCCGAAGCACTTAGGCCCAAGTCGACTGAGCGACCCCATAGGCTCGCCATCGCGGCGATTAGTTAGGGTGTGCCGCAAGTCGTCGGGCTGGCGTGCGCGCCAGTTTTGGTTGTTGATGATGTGAGTGCGGGCGTCGATGGGTTGTCCGTTAGCGGCGACGAAGTTGGTCGCCGGCCTGGGATCGTTGGTGGAGAGTGCCGCGTTCGCGGGTCGGTGTTGGAGCTGCAGTGGCTCTGGTGGGGGCAATTGAGGGTGTTTGCCGCCGCTGGGCGGCTGCTTGAGGCCGCTCTGCTTCCCGAGGAACGCGAGTATACTCGACCTTGCCAGTCGGCGCCCGCTTTTTGCTGCTCCACGGCCTTTGCAAGCAGGGCTTGACGTACTGGATCTGTAAGGCGCCGTCGCCCGTGGCCGTGATGCTATCGGCTGCTGCTCGGCCTGCCACGAGGTTGTCCATTGGCGTGGAGAACAGTGGAGGCCGTTTGCGTCTCGCTCCCGTGGGAGGGGTGCGGTTCGGCGGTGGTGGGGCACCCATCGCCGTTGATCCTGGAGGGGGTCGGGCGCTTCCTCCTGGTGGCGCGTTCTCGCAGATCGCGCGCTCGGCTATGCGGGCCGGGTCGTTTTCGTCGTCGAAGTTCAGGGCACGCCCTTGAACGGTGGGGTTCAAGCGTGACCTGATCCGCTGTTGGTGGTAGCGTGACAGCTCCTGCGCCGTCACCTGCTCGAGGCGAAATTTTTCGCGCTCGGCCTGCTCTTTGCGTACCGCCTCCGCCAGTTTCAAGCGGAGTTCCTCGACCTCCGTTGCCGTGGCGTTAGGAGGATTGGGGTGGAAAAAGGATCCTCCGGTGGATCGGTGCCGGTGGCCATGTAAGCCGCGGCGTGGCGACTGGCACCATCGCGGAGGTCGGCGGAGTTCTCCGATCCGGAGTCGAATTCGAAGATCCCGAGGATGGAGGGGTCCTCGAAGTCTCCCGCGTTGGAGACCTGGGCGATGGAGCCCGCGGATGAGGCCGCGGTGATGGATCCGGCGAGTGACGCCGGGGTCGCCGAGTCGGCGTCATCGGTGAGGGCCGCATCTTCTGCGGCCGCTGAGTTCCCGGCCACGTTGCTGTGGGCCGAGTTGTACTCGGAGGCGAGGCGGTGGATCGTGCGAACCTGTCTCTCGGAGAGCCGATCGCGTGGCGGCGACTCGCGGATGCGAGCCGAGTCCTCCGAGACGATGACGTCGGTGAGGCCGACGAAGAGGCTGATCGTGCCGATTGGCAGGATTACGCTGTGCGTGACGGGTCGCGCCGCCGGGACGTAGCTACTCGGCAAGATCTGGAGCATCTCGCCGATCGCTATCATGCGGTCGGTGGCGACCGTCTCGTTGATGGGCAGATTGGATCTCGCCGCAGAACACCGGCCAGACCGGCCAGGCCCCACGGTGGGCGCCACTGTCGTGGGAATGGTCACGGCAGATGCTGCAATCGGCAGCGAGTAGTAGAACGAGGGGCAAGGGCGGCCAGCCATCTGCGGTGCGAGATGAGGGCAAAGACACAGGGTTTTACCCAGGTTCGGCCCCCCGGAGGGTAAAGACCTACTCCTGCTAGATTGTATTATGGAGGTGTTACAATGGGCGAGCTCGGCGGCTAGGCGGCGAGTCGCTTGGGTGTATGGGGGAACGTATCTCTACTCACCCCATAGGGAGGTTTATATAGGCTCACCTCCCCTAGGGTTTACATATCTCAACCGATTCGGTTACAGCTTCGGTAATCGTTTAACCTAGTCCGACTGGGCCTATCTACTCGCCTGGGCCTTCAGTTTCCAGTCGCTTGGTACCTTGCTGGGCCTTTGATCCGTCGTCGTTCTGCAGGCCCACTTGCCAGCCCTCGGGCCAGTCGAAAACGTCCTGCTGAGTATACCCCAGCAGGCGTATCCCCATCACGTATATTGCTCCATATGCGCCTTCTATTCTTAAACTATAGGAGGCGCATATGATCATATTCGCCTCACCTATGTGTGCACCTACCTCCACCCCACCCAGGCCCGCATACGTTACTTGAGGTGCACGCTGTTGCATGGGCCTCACATATTATCAAGTATAGGACCATATGCGCGTCGCATATTCGACCACCGACCTCTACCCGGGCCCACATAGATTATGTGAGGCGCATTCTTCCCATATGTGCCTCGCCTATTGTATAGGACGTATATGATTATAATGTTCCTCGCATAATCTAGGGCCGCCAGATTTCGTCCGTACAAGTATTATAGGAGGTGTATTCTAATCATATGCGCCTCACCTGTTTTTATACCGGAGGCGTATAGCAAGGAAGTACGCCTAGCCTAATTTATAGGAGACGGTCTAAATGCGGCTCTTATAAGCATGGCTCCTATATCCTTTTCTCTAGTAGTGCTGAAATCTCGGCTTCCATGAAATTCTCCGCACACTGACTTCATCATGAAACTAAATACATGTTTCACGATGGCAATAGACTGCAAAGTTTTTCCTCGCTCCCTATGAAATCAAAAGGTCAGAAAAAATGTGGTTGCATGTGACCAAATCCCATCCATTCCAGCTATCTTCGGGCATGAATCACCCATAGGAGTTTGTTGGGGAGCCTTCTGAAACTCGACACTCCAGCCAGTTCACTGAAGACAGGCAAATAGCAGAACATCTTCATGGCGTGAGGGGATCATAGGACCGCCGCCTTTATTCAGGACGTGCCCCCCATGCAACAGGCCACCACTAGAAATACTACGGGTGACGTTCGGCGGAGACGTCACCACTACAACCTAATAGTGGCGTGAGATTTGAACCCCACGAATCTCATTTTCTAAATGCCTCCACTAGGTTTTTTCCTACTAGTGCTAGGTCTTTAACAATCCGTACTCGGTCCAACCCTTTGACAATGGGCCTCGCTCCTCTCTCATCCGAAGTTAGCCTCCTTAATAAATTTAAATCATACTTCAATACTAGCCAGATGAGCTAGGTTAGAAAATAGAACACGAGGACATGCAAATGTTCCACATGGTAACATGATGGATGAAACGTGAAAGGCCGAATGCTCAAATCGATATTAGCCTAATCAATCCCTTTGTTAAAAAAGAAATACTCTACCCATAGCAAAATAATGCACAGCAGCACGTAATGTCAACTATAAACAGCTTGGTCAATCCGCCGCCACCAAGGTGACAACGGGACATGATTTAGACTCTCGGTTTAAAACATACATATTTTTCACTACGGGACACGCGCGCTACGCCGAGGGCAAAAGGCCGTCGGCGTAGGCCAAAATGCCCTCGGCGTATGGTACGTCGAGGGCTGCCCTCGGCGTAGCCTCCTCGGCAAAGATCTCCCTCGGCGGAGCACACTCAAGCCGTTGGCGTATCAAAATGCCGTCGGCGTATGCTACGCCGAGGGCTTTGCCGTCGCGTAGCGGCCGTCGGATAGCCTGTCGACTGGTTGCAAAAATATATTTTTTTATTTTTTTTTGAAAAATAATATTTTTTATTTTTTTTTCTCAATTTTTTTATTCTTTGAATTGTTTTACTTGTTAATCTCCTACTTTGAACATTTTAACACTAATTATACTTACTATTTGATTAAATTCCAGTCTTAGTCAAACTTTCCAGCAGGTCACCCATCCTAATACTACTCCAGCTTCAGCACGCTTAACATCCTCGTTCCTTCAGAATCCGTTTCCGCAAAGTAATTCATACATAGGTGTCAATACTATGATATCAATCCTATTAACTCTAATATCATCATGTCACATGTTTGTATTTTTGAAATTACAAACAATTATTTAAGTAAATATTAATGAATAAGTAAAAATATTATTGAATTCAAATAAAAATATAATAATTTTATTTTTTTTGTATTTTTCTATTCAATATAGAATAATTAATATCTTTAAATCTGCAAATCGAAATTCAACAAATAATATGTTTAAATTGATCAGAAAAATGAGAGGAATCCAAATATGATATCCATATCAACTAATCACAAACCCTCCGTTTTTGAATTAGCTATTTGGTGGTTGCTTTAGAAAATTCCCTTTTTGCGCTCGGATAATGAAAAATGCCTTTTGGTGCGATGAAAAGGAAAACTTGCATTGGATCTTTGATAAAATAGCATATTGTGAACCTAAAAATGATTTTCGTAAAAAAACATGAGCATCGGATCATGTACCTGTAGTTCATATCTGACCCACTTCCTACCGATTCGGCGGGGAATTTGTCTTTTTCATCAAAGGTGGACGGAAAGGTTTCGGATCCCCCTGTTGGGACATTGTCCATATAAGGTGGTATAGTATTTTTGTAAAATGTGGTGGTAGTATTTTGAATTAGCCATTTGGTGGTTGCTTCACAAAACCGTCCGTTTTTTATACTCGGAAAATAGAAAATGACCTTTTGGTGCGACGAAAAGGAAAACTTCCTCCTGCAACATTGTTCGTCATCCCATGATGCATGTGTATGCATAATATGGGCACATTACCACAACTATACCTTGATTCTAGCCATAACATTGGTCATTTGATCCGAAAGCCAAGAAACCTCGAATGAGATAGGTCATTTTGTGAAGGGTTTTTTGAGACATAATCAATATATCAAGTTTGCTATTTTTCCTTATAAATATGTCACATAATATGACACCACGCGAAGGTTTCGCATTGTTTCGATCATTTTCAAATTTTTATGCCCGTTTTAAACTATCGTTAAACTTTGTCGAACGGCGGACATAAAGATTCTTAGGTCGGGGCCGAGCCTCGCTAAACTTTCATTGGATCTTTGATAAAATAGCATATTGTGAACCTAAAAATGATTTTTTGTAAAAAAACATGAGCATCGGATCATGTACCTGTAGTTCATATCTGACCCACTTCCTACCGATTCGGCAGGAATTTGTCTTTTTCACCAAAGGTGGACGGAAAGGTTTCGGATCCCCCTGTTGGGACATTGTCCATATAAGGTGGTATAGTATTTTTGTAAAATGTGGTGGTAGTATTTTGAATTAGCCATTTGGTGGTTGCTTCACAAACCGTCCGTTTTTTATACTCGGAAAATAGAAAATGGCCTTTTGGTGCGACGAAAAGGAAAACTTCCTCCTGCAACATTGTTCGCCATCCCATGATGCATGTGTATACATAATATGGGCACATTATCACAAACTATACCTTGATTCTAGCCATAACATTGATCATTTGACCCGAAAGCCAAGAAACCTCGAATGAGATAGGTCATTTTGTGAAGGGTTTTTTAAGACATAATCAATATATCAAGTTTGCTATTTTTCCTTATAAATATGTCACATAATATGACACCACGCGAAGGTTTCGTATTGTTTCGATCATTTTTCAATTTTTTATGCCCGTTTTAAACTATCGTTAAACTTTGTCGAACGGCGGACATAAAGATTCTTAGCTCGGGGCCGAGCCTCGCTAAACTTTCATTAGATCTTTGATAAAATAACATATTGTGAACCTAAAAATGATTTTTGTAAAAAAACATGAGCATCGGATCATGTACCTGTAGTTCATATCTGACCCACTTCCTACCGATTCGGCAGAAATTTGTCTTTTTCACCAAAGGTGGACGGAAAGGTTTCGGATCCCCCTGTTGGGACATTGTCCATATAAGGTGGTATAGTATTTTTTGTAAAATGTGGTGATAGTATTTTGAATTATCCATTTGGTGGTTGCTTCACAAAACCGTCCGTTTTTTTATGCTCGGAAAATGAGAAATGGCTTTTTGGTGCGACGAAAAGGAAAACTTCCTCGTGCAACATTGTTCGCCATCCCATGATGCATGTGTATGCACAATATGGGCACATTATCACAAATTATGTCTTGATTCTAGCCATAACATTGGTCATTTGACCCGAAAGCCAAGAAACCTCGAATGAGATAGTTCATTTTGTGAAGGTTTCTTTGAGACATAATTAATAAACCAAGTTTAATATTTTTCCTTCTAACTATGTCACATAATATAACACCACGCGAAGGTTTCGCATTGTTTCGATCGTTTTTGAATTTTTTATGTCCGTTTTAAACTATATATAATGTTTTATATTTTACTTAATTTTTATTTATAAATGTGTAATATTTAAGTGTAGATAGATAGGTCTTATTTTTCTGCAAATTTTGATATTATTTGTATTTTTCCGAATTAGAATGATTTAGTTATGATTTTTCAAAGTTTAATGAGATAAAATAAAAAATAGCTACGCCGAGGGCAGCCGTCGGCGTATGCTACGCCGAGGGCACTTTTACGCCGACGGCTGCTTGGCGGGACTGGCCTGAACGATGGCTACGCCGACGGTCCCGACGTTGCCGTCGGGTAGCTTTCCAGTCCCGTAGTGTTTCCCATATACGAACCTGCGAAAAAAATTAAGAATAACTGGTCCGGCAACATCTTCCGTGCTTCCACGTGTCATGCATGGGAGGAAGCGGAAATCCGCCGGGCACCACGGCACGCCACGCGCAGGCAGGAGGAGCACCAGTGGGTCGTGCGCTGGGGCATCTCAAGCGGTTGACGCAAAAGCGTAACCCAAACTGTCTAGTTGTGTCCGGATGGATCGGTCCATGGACAAAATTTGGGTCTCGGTTTGGTCTGTCTCGCAAGAACGCCATCGGGACGATTCATCATGTCCATATTGAGGAGATTTGTCCATCACTGTGTTCAGCGGTGCTGACACCACTGTGTTTTGCATCGGCGTTTGCTGCCCCGTTTCCCACCGGCAGGTCCCGCTGCTTCTATACGTTTCCCGCCATGTCCACCGTGGCACGCCCTCGTCTAGTCATCAAAGTCAGAGTATTGAAACTTATGGTGATTGAGATTGATGGCATACAGAGATCTGCCAGAAGGTAATATGTTGTTTCAAGAACTAAAACAAGGTGCAAGACGGAGAATTTCTAGTACAAGTACTGGTCAGGTTCAGCATGGACAAACACATGCCAGTACAAGTACTAGTCGTGTCAAAGGAGGCAGCCACGGCATATGGAGGTGGCCACGCCATATGTGAGGCTCTGCATGCTAACAGAGTCGATTGACCCTCAAGATGACTTCATATGGAAATATGGCCAACATGGAATGGAAGTTGTGAGTATCGTGGAGACGTGCAAATTTTCTGTTGTGATCATCTTCATCCGACTTAGTATGCATCCTACAGAGTCACAAGAAGTGTCGGCTAACGTTATTGCGAGTGTGGGGCGACTTTGAAGCGCAACAAGAAAGGCGCACAAGGCATAGTGTGGTAACCAGAGTGGTCATTTCTTCCTTGATTATTTACTCCAAAATGGCAATATAAACAACTAGATTACACCGAAAGTCCTAATAGAACTAGGAAAAAAACTTCTAATTGTTTTGGAAACGAAAAGGGAAACCTTCTACGGGACAAAACCTTTCTGTTTCAAAACTACAAACTAAAAGCTACAATTTGGAATTCACATGTTTTCTCACTTGTCCTTTGCCATACGTTTCATGTACCCACACCCCACATGATACAATGTTATCGCTTGTACATTATAGCTTATCTGTTATTTACCTTTACTATAAACTCCGACTTACTATATTGGATACATGAGTGAAGACGTAGATTGCTATGCCTGTTTGCTTGTTTGTCTAGAAGCGGACACAATGCGTGTACAGATCGTAGGCCCCTCCTGCAAGCCAATCGGAGCGCGGATGATCTTATCTGGAAGGTCGAAGGCATCTATGAGTTCGGGAGCCACACACCTCACTTGGAAACTGAGCTGGTCAACCTGTTTACGGATAGCCTGCAAGCATAAAGTGGACCATCATGTTCTGGTTCTCGACTGAAGCTAGAAATGAAATTGAATATTTGCAGTATATTAGGAGGGGTGAGGGGGTGTGATATTAGGAATGAACCTCTGCTTTGTTTGGCGCGAAATAGTCTACATTCCGATATGTCCCAATGTCTTTCCAGATCCTATCGAGAGCGTAAAGATCGCATACTAGCTTCAGTACTTCACGTGTTTTGTCGTCATGGCAACTGTATAGATACACCATAATTCATTGTTGAAACATTTTTACCATATACAACTCAAATGGGACCGAAATAATGCAGTCGGGACTATCTGCCATGATCATTTGGTGGGTGTGAGTCAACTACACAAGGACAATTAATGGTGATGGATACTAGGTAAAATATGCACTTGGGGCTATCTTCTATGATCATTTGGTGAGTATTTTTCAGTGCTTGCACCTAAAAGAATTATGTTGCTGATGCCCCTATCAAGGGATCTCGATTTATAATATGTCTCAAGTTCTCAACAACAAAAAGCATTTTCCCTCTGTGTCAAAATATATGTCGTGGATTTGTCTAAATTTTGGTGTATCTAGGCACTATTTAGTATATATAGATCTATGATAATTTAGACAAATTTGAGACATCTATTTTGAGACCGAGGAGTAGGAAATATTACAAAATATCTACCTTCTTGAGAGGCAATCTGCAAGCCACCTCAAACCTTTTCAGAAACACTCAACTAGTGGGATTCAAATTCTAAAAGATTAGTGAGGATGAGCGAAGAGGTATACCTTCTCACAGTTTCTATAAACCTTGATAGGATAACAGACTCAATATGTGACTCTGCGAGTGCGAGCAGATGGTTTAAGCAGCTGTTCCAGGCACGAAAACTTCCGAGTGTCTTCGTATGCTTTTGTAATCGAGCAGCAACACTATGCAGTAATAGTGATGTCCGGTACTGAGAAGAGAGTTTATCTAATAAGTATAGGAATTTAGCCAATTGTACTGATATTATTACGAAGATATGACTCACTCTGAATGCATCCAGCTGAAAGTTAGGATCCAGTAGATGATCTTCTGCTTCCCATCGGGCAGTAACAAGATTTGGCCGAGACAAGTAGCTACTGATGGAGTCTCTCAAGTAGTTCCAGGTGACTGAGAGCGTTCCTCCCTTCATTTTTTGCTCATATTGCTTCATAAGATATCTAGCAACCTAAAGGACAAGAGGTACGTTAAGAATGAGAATAAGTAACGAACTTGATATCACATTCAGTGACTCATTCAAACTTAATCTTCTCGACAATATATGTACTTTGGCTTTGTAAAGGCTGTTTATTGGTACCTGCTGTAAAAGAACTGTATTGTCTCCTTCAAATGTTTGAAATATATCATGGTCATTCCGTAGACTACCAAAACGATTTACAGTAGCATAACCATGGCCACCACATGACTCTCGGCATATGCTGATAGATTTTGATGTGTATGAAGTTATGTAGGATTTCAGACCAGATGTAAGTACATGGACACCAGTAATAAGATCCTCATCGTTGGTCATCTTCATTTCCGAGTACTTATCTACCAAATATGATGCGGCAAAGTGAAATGCATACGCTGAGGCCAACATAGGCATTAGTTTGCGCTGATGAGATTGGTAATCTAGCACACTGATTTCAGGTTGTGTTGGTGGCCCAAATTGTTGACGCAATAAAGCATATCTGACAGCCATGGTTGTGGCAACTTTGAGTATGGCCACGGAACTATTTGCAAGATTAACTCGTCCCCCTACAAGCTCCCCAAGAGTTGCTGCAAATCTTCTGTTGATCGTAGGGAGATTACTTGAGTATTTTCCATCCCGCGCCACGTCACCAAACTGGTTCAGAAGATTGTCACGTGGTATTCTAACTGAACAGAACCTCATGGCCCCAGTATCTACGCCATTTAAACCTATCTTGTGCCCACAATCATTGATCTCGATTCGAGGAAGAACATCATGTGTTCCAAGGTCACGTATTGGGACAATAAATGCATGAATTCCCATGTCAGCAGGTTCCCCTTGATTTCCCTGCAGTGGTAAAATTAACCTAGCAAAAACAGTGGCGAATTTTGCATGCTGAGCTGCGAGGCCAATCCACCACTTAATCGCTCCATCATTTGGGGTATCAATAATAAACTCGTCAGTAACTGGATCAAATGTAGCAGTAGTCTTTAGGGCTTGAACATTGGATCCTGCTAAATAGCGAAACACCCCGAAAAGGAAAAGTCTTTTAAAATTATTGCAAATAGTGTTTTAGGTACGGATACAGAAGATGATTGACTGAAAGACTGTTAATTTGCACATGGAAATAAACAGATATTCTAACCATGGTGCAGTTCTGTCATAGCAAAACATCCTGGGTAGTCCAAGTTATCGATTTTGTCAAAGTACTTTTCTTTGTGCTTCTCGGTTCCTAATGTTATTACAGACCCACCCCAAAGACTGCATGCAGTAACAGAAGGCAAGTTATTAGTGGATATTTCTAACTACATAGTACATACAAGGATAAGGGGAGTAGGAGCAACTAACTTGTACTGGGCACCGAACTTGACGAGGAGGGAAATGTCTATCAAGGCGAGAGCCTGCATAACGGCGAAGTACTTCGCGGGGTCGGCCGCCATGAGGCTGAGCGGCCGCAGACCGGATTCCTGCACCAACGCGGACATCTGGCGGATGCAAAGCTCCTGATGCGCGGCAGGGGGCAGCTCCATGGGCGTCTGCAGCTCCGGCCTCGCCAGGAAGAACTCCTTCACCCACTCCTGCATCGCCCAGTGACGCCCGCGCATGTATCTTCTGAGCCTGAGCCCCCCGTCGGCTGCTAAGGCCACTGCCCGCGGCCTGTCGGAGGGCTGGAGGAGGTGCAGGGAGAGGTGTCGGAGGATGCGCATCGCAAGCGTCGAGTCTTTTTCTTCGGAGCCAAGGCCGGAGTTGGAGGTGGTGGCCATGTCGACAAAACTTGTCAGGGTGGGATAGCAGCAAGGGCGAGGTTGGTTGGTTGGTGTTTAGGTTAGGACCTTGCTTTATAGGAAGCCGCAATGGTCCTTCGCCCTCCGTGTGCATCTTCCATCTAGTACTACTAGACGTACTGCTCTATGCAGGGAATAAATGTCCCGCAAACTGCTGCAGCACGGTTCCTCGGTTTTATTATTTGACCAAACTAGCATAGTGGCCCTCGCAAATGCGAGGGTATTATTATTAATACTTGCGTAGATATTTGTATTAGGCTATAGGAAATAATATGGCTATCGGAAATGTATGCTTGTAAATGTTATTTAGGCACACTTGATGGTCTACTATTTAAAAATAATACAAAAGAAATAGGTACACTAAATTAGTAGTCATATATTTTTACCCTTTTAAACATTTTGGCTTTAGCCCCTTTTACCACATTTATTCATGATAGATTCACATAGATAATATTAAATACTTTTTACAAGAATAAGAAAAATGATATGGAAAGGGTGCAACTGTATGGCTACAGGTTTAATCTATGAAAATCAGATAATCAAATATATATTTTGAAATTATCTTTGATGGATTTTCAAACCCTCGCTTTCCTTATCTGCAAAGAATCAAGATCAAATCTCTAACTATTTAGATATCCAATGTGTTGAATTCTTACCCATGGCAGATTTGACATTGGATTTTCAACGTCCGAACTCCGATTATCAAGTTTTGGGGATGACGTTTATTGACAAACAAAAAAAAGCATTATATTAGCTGTAAAGCCAGAGTATAAAAAGGAGCGTAGAGCATATTTATACCAGGGGAATACTTTTTTTTTAAAGAGTGAATTAGATGTGTATGCAAATTGAGATCAATATTTCACGGAATAGCTTCCAAAAGCTTTTTTTTTGGTCTTGGCACATCTTTTTTTTTTTTTTTGAAACCTGTCTTGGCATGTCTTTTTTTTGTGAAACCTGGCTTGGCACGTTGGTGCAGTTTCCTGTACACATACCGTTTTGCACATAGATTGTACCATCAGCTGTTACATTCAAATATAGTCTCCAGTGGTAATGGATCTATTTCCCGATCGGTGAGATGGGCGTATACCATTTAATTTTTTACTAAGGGAGCACCTAGCAATGGATCTGTTTCCGTATTAGTGCCGAACTTTGTGGCCAATATATCTTAGACTTTACGTGGTCCTAGACTAAACGTTTTACGTGATATTCTCAACATATATTGTGTCAAACAGTTTACGTGACTAATATTTTGGTTAAATCCTAACCGTAAACTTTAGATCTAACCATTACGGTAATTTGAATGATGTGGATTAATGTAGTTCCTCGAAACACACCCTTATATTACTTTTAGTATATAATAGAATCCTCAATTATTTCCATCTTATTTGCGAGGGCATTATCTAAATTATTTTAATGTTATAAATATTTTCATCTTGTTTAGCTCCTTCGTTGTGAAATACACAATGTCTTCGCCATGGACATATTCATAAATGTGTAACTTTAACATTTTGAAACATGATTATATTTCTAATCGAAAATAAAAATAATAATTACATTTTTTTGGAAAAAGGATTATTTATATTCAACATATGTTGTTTGTTGAGGAATGGTTATATAGATCTTAATGTCTATTATATGGTTAGATTGCTCTAGTTTTTTTTTGCGAATAGATAGCTCTAGTTAAAGATCCATCATTTATGAGTTGTTTAGGTAAAGTTATAAAAATCAAACTTATGAGATTTTTTTTAGAAACAAAAGTGGCATGTTTGGATAGATCTAACGGATTATGAAAGTTCGAGATAAAGTTCTAAAGATCTTCCAAATGAGATATGCTTATAACTATGTAGATACAATGGCCATGACATGGTTAGGTTGAATTATGAAGTTCTGTTTGATGCCATTTATATATGAATATTTTTTGATCTAACGAATGTTATATGTTCGAGCAAGGCTAGGTAGGTCGCACGGTTATGATCTCGTTAGGTATAGTTACTTTGATGGAACAATTGTGTTATACTAATAAAAAGTTGACCACCATATCGACAACTGGTGTTTTGACTTTTTGGAGTTTTTAGTTATCTCCATATTTTTGTGCCCGATGTCTTTCTTTTAGTATATAATAGGTACATAGGTGTGTAGGTTTAATTCCATTTCCTTGATAAAATAGGACACATGGACATGTCTTTCCAATCTTTGCTAACTCTCTTGACCTTTAATAGATGATCACACATATGAGGGCAAGGGAGCCCCAGATCAACCTCTGGTGTGATTAGGTTATAACTCTATGTTATGCAACCTAAATTTTATGGCGACATCACAAGTAATAAGGTCTTGTGACTTTATCTCTCCTCTGTATGGCCACCAAAATACTTCTTGCAACATGTGTGCTTGTATTTTTGTATCTACAATACCCCTTTGTAAGGTTTACGTGTTCTTAGTGATGGTATCCCGATTGTGCCGATGATGTCACAAAAAATAAGTAGGCTTTCGTATGGCCATTGCAACGTTATGGAGTTAGTGGTTTGCATGGCTCATATTTTCATGCTTACTTTTCTTCGTCCATTATCGAGCAATGGACCAATTTTTGGTAGTTGTGTGTATCTAGCGCGGTGTTCACAATCTTAGGGTCTTGATTGTTTTCCCGATGGGTGGCCCATATACTCTTTTATAATCTATTAGGTAAGTCATCTTTTATTTTCTGCTATATTATGATCGGAACCTTGAATGACCATGAAGATACAGGTGGTTTATAGACAGACCTTCATTTTAAATGCCTCATGTTTTATCCAAAAAAAATTAATCTATTGTATTTTTAATACATAATCAATATCAAAACTAAGATTACTTGAGGGACTAATTTAATTCCTCCAATTTCATATCCGAGGGCATCTAATTTTTTTTGCAAATATAGAGGAATCTATACAACAGTATCCTACACATGGCCTCCGTTTTTAATTGCCCTTGTTATGGGTTAATAAAAATATAACTTTGTATAGGTTAACCAAGTATGTACAAAAAAATCTATGTCTATAATACAGTATATATATTTCATGAGAATAACAATGATATTAATTGATTTTGTAGTATAGTTCATTGATATTTTTTCTATATATTTTATCAAACTTGAAAATTCTGATTTTGGAAACCGCAACATAGAGATATTTCGTGCTAAACAGCTGCATTAAACTGCCTATAATTAATTAAGTACTTTCATTGCTAGTCCTAGCGGTGTGGCATATGGACACAACACACTGCATGAGGCCGGTAGTACTCTCGTATATACGTGTGCACTACACCAATTCATGTAACTTTTAATTGCACAGGAATTTTATGCGCCTAGAAACTATGATAGTAGTATAAAAAAACGGATGATCGTTTGAATAAAAGTTTAGTTAGAATCTGCCGATAAGCGGTCTGGTCCGCACTAGAGGAAAAAGGGTCATCCGTTCGCGACCCCTCGGAGCATTAGTCCCGGTTGCGCCACCAACCGGGACTAATGCTGGCACGCGTCCCGGTTGGAGCGGGCACGGGGCCAGGGGGCATGGGTCCCGGTTGGTAAGGGGGTATGCGTCCCGGTTGGAGCCATCAACCGGGACTAAAGGTTTGGCCACAGCCACGTGGCGTGGCACGCACCTTTAGTCCCGGTTGCTGGCAGCAACCGGGACTAAAGACCCCTTGCCCTCTATAAATGCAACGCCCCAGCCCCCTCTGCCTCCACTCTGTGTTTTCGAATGGTGTAAGGTGTGAGGGTGTGTGCTAGTTTTTTCTCATGCATGCATTGAAGGTGTTTGTTGAAATGTTTGAGTGAAAAATCCAGTTGAATTTCTCATAGAACAAAAATATAGAAGGTGTCCGAGACGCACTTGAGCTTTCTCCTCTTTATTTCCCTCGATCGAGGTTAGCAATCTTATCTTTTCTAGGTCATTGATACAATTCATGTGTCGGTGTGAATTGGTTATTTCACTATTTATGATGTCCTGTTTTTTGATAAACTTACTTATATGATGCAGATGAACGGTCGGGAATGGATGTACGGTGACCGGCGGGTAGCCGGGTATATCAAAGGCGTGGATAAATTTATCGATGTGGCTACGGCAAACAAATAGAATGGATTTATACGTTGTCCATGTGTTCAATGTCGGAACAACAAGGAGTACTCTTCCTCGAAAATCATTCGCGGCCACCTGATTATGAAAGGTTTCATGCCCAACTATAATTGCTGGACCAAGCATGGGGAAAGAGGGGTTATGATGGAAGATGGTGAAGAAGAAGATGATGATAACAACTATCATCATATGTTTCCTGAATACAGTGATACTGCAATGGAAGACAATGGAGAGGAAAAAGGTGAAGAACGGGCATCAGATGAGCCGGCTGATGAACTTGGTAGGGTCATTTCTGATGCAAAGCGAGACTGTGAAACAGAAAATGAGAAGTTGAAGTTAGAGGGCATGTTAGAAGATCACAAGAAATTTTTGTACCCAAATTGTGAAGATGGCAGCACAAAGCTCGGTACCACACTGGAATTGTTGCGATGGAAGGCAGAGTGTGGTCTAACTGACTCCTCATTTGAAAAGATGCTGAAAATAATGAAGCCGAAGTTTCCAAAACATAACGAACTTCCCGAGAGTACCTACGAAGCAAAGAAGACTCTCTGTCCTCTGGGATTAGATGTGCAAAAGATACATGCATGTATTAATGACTGCATCCTCTACCGCGGTAAGGAGTATGAGAATTTAGATAAATGACCGGTATGCAACGCATTGCGGTATAAGATCAGACGAGATGACCCTGGTGATGTTGAGGGAGAGCCCCTCCGGAAGAGGGTTCCTGCTAAGGTTATGTGGTATGCTCCTATAATACCAAGGTTGAAACGCATGTTCAGAAACAAAGAGCATGCCAGGTTGTTGCGATGGCACAAAGAATACCGTAAGAAAGACGGGGAGTTGAGACACCCTGCTGATGGGTCACAGTGGAGAAAAATCGAGAGAGTCTTCCCAGACTTTGCAGGTGACGCAAGGAACTTATGGTTTGGTCTAAGTACGGATGGCATAAATCCTTTTGGGGAGCAGAGCTGCAGTCACAGCACCTGGCCCGTGACTCTATGTATCTACAACCTGCCTCCTTGGTTGTGCATGAAGCGTAAGTTCATTATGATGCCAGTGCTCATCCAAGGCCCGAAGCAACCGGGCAACGACATTGATGTGTACCTTAGGCCATTAGTTGAAGAACTCTTACAGTTGTGGGGCAAACCAGGTGTACGTGCGTGGGATGAGAACAAACAGAAGCCATTTAATCTACGAGGGTTGTTATTCGTAACCATCAATGATTGGCCTGCTCTTAGTAACCTTTCAGGACAGACAAACAAAGGATATAAGGCATGCACCCACTGTTTAGATAAGACCGAAGGTACATATTTGCATAAATGCAAGAAGGTTGTGTACCTAGCGAATCGACGATTTCTTCCGACCAATCATCCCGTAAGAAAGAAAAGCAAGTATTTTAAAGGTGAGGCAGATCACCGGAAGAAGCCTGAACTCCCTGCTGGTGATGATGTATTTGGTATGGTCAAGGACATAGAAGTAATCTTTGGAAAGGGTCCCGGCGGTCAATCAGTTCCGAACGACGTCGCTACAGGACACGCACCCATGTGGAAGAAGAAATCTATATTTTGGGAGCTGCCATATTGGAAAGTCCTGCGTGTCCGCTCTTCAATCGACGTGATGCACGTGACGAAGAATCTCTGCGTGAACCTGATAGGATTCCTAGGCGTGTATGGTAAGACAAAAGATACACCTGAAGCACGGGAGGACCAACAAATTATGAAAGACCCAAAGAACATGCATACAGATAACAAGACGGATAAAGGGCGTCACTTAAGTCGTGCCAGCTATGCTCTTACCAAAGCAGAGAAGGAAATCTTTTTTGAAGTCCTTTACAGTATCAAGGTGCCGTCGGGCTTCTCATCTAATATAAAGGGGATAATAAATATGGCAGAGAAAAAGTTCCAAAACCTGAAGTCTCATGACTGTCACGTGATTATGACGCAGTTGCTTCCGATTGCATTGAGGGGGCTTCTACCGGAAAATGTTCGAGTACCCATTGTGAAGCTGTGTGCATTCCTCAATGCAATATCTCAGAAGGTAATCAATCCAGATATTCTGCCAAGGTTACAGAAGGATGTGGTACAATGTCTTGTTAGTTTTGAATTGGTGTTCCCACCATCCTTCTTCAATATTATGACGCATCTCCTGGTTCATCTAGTGGAAGAGATTGCCATTCTCGGTCCGGTATTTCTGCACAATATGTTCCCCTTTGAGAGGTTCATGGGAGTCTTAAAGAAATATGTTCATAACCGTGCTAGACCAGAAGGAAGCATCTCCAAGGGATATGGAACAGAGGAGGTCATTGAGTTTTGTGTTGACTTTATTCCTGACCTTAAGCCGATTGGTGTTTCTGACTCGCGGCATGAGGGAAGACTAAGTGGAAAAGGCACGCTGGGAAAGAAAGCAATGATATGTAGGGACGGGGATTCTTTCACTAAAGCACACTACACAGTTCTACATAATTCCACCTTGGCAGCTCCATATATCGAGGAACACAAGAATATTGTACGCTCCAAAAACCCGGGGAAGCCTGAATCATGGATTACAGATGAACACATGAAGTCTTTCGGTGGTTGGATGCGGACACATCTCTTGAATGACACCACTATTGGAGATCAGCTATACTTGTTGGCCGCGTCACCATCTTCTACTGTATTGAATTTCCAAGGGTACGAAATAAATGGGAATACATTCTACACGATCGCCCAAGATAAAAAGAGCACCAACCAAAATAGTGGTGTCCGCTTTGATGCAATAGACGAGAATGGACAAAAGGACACATATTATGGTTACATAGAGGAGATATGGGAACTAGACTATGGAGTCTCTTTTAAGGTCCCTTTGTTTCGCTGCAAATGGGTCAACCTGAATGGGGAAGGGGTAAAGATAGACCAGTTGTACGGAATGACAACAGTGGATCTCAACAATCTTGGTTATAGAGATGAACCATTCGTCCTAGCTAATGATGTGTCTCAGGTTTTCTATGTGAAGGACATGTCCTCCAGACCGAAAAAAAGAAAAAATATGCAAACGAATACATCATATGATGAGCCAAAGCGTCACATAGTTCTTTCAGGGAAAAGAAACATCGTGGGAATCGAGGACAAGACAGACATGTCAGAAGATTATAATAAGTTTGATGAAATTCCGCCCTTCACAGTGAAAACTGACCCAAGCATTCCGTTAAGTAAAGAAGATGCTCCATGGTTACGTCTGAAGCGGTCATAAGGAATGACATATGCCAAGAAGTTCATGCTCATATTATGTAACTCTAGTTCATGTCTTTCGCGGTTTGTGGCTTGACCGAAGGATATCTTTCGCGGTTTGTGGCCTTTAGTCCCGGTTTTGTAGTCTCAGTTTTTAATATTAATAAATGTCTTGAGTGTTAGTCCCATTTTGTGGCTGGACCGGGAGTGCCTCTATGACCAGATTCTTGGAGATGCCGGAGGACTGGGCTCCGTCGGCATCTCCCTGAAACTGGTCGTAGTGGTGGCCCTGCTCTCGAAAACCATCTTGCAGCTTGTAACTTCACTAACTAGATCAATACGCCTCGGAGCTAACTAATTTCACATATTAGGGAGTGCCTCTATGACCAGTTTCTCGGAGATGCCGGAGGACTGGGCTCCGTCGGCATCTCCCTGAAACTGGCCGCAGTGGTGTCCCTGCTCTCGAAAACCATCTTGCAGCTTGTAACTTCACTAACTAGATCAATACGCCTCGGAGCTAACTAATTTCACATATTAGGGAGTGCCTCTATGACCAGTTTCTCGGAGATGCCGGAGGACTGGGCTCCGTCGGCATCTCCCTGAAACTGGCCGCAGTGGTGTCCCTGCTCTCGAAAACCATCTTGCAGCTTGTAACTTCACTAACTAGATCAATACGCCTCGGAGCTAACTAATTTCACATATTAGGGAGTGCCTCTATGACCAGTTTCTCGGAGATGCCGGAGGACTGGGCTCCGTCGGCATCTCCCTGAAACTGGCCGTAGTGGTGTCCCTGCTCTCTAAAACCATCTTGGAGATGCCTCAAACTGGCTGGAGGACTGGACTCACAAGGATGCATATTTATAGTACAAGCAGCTCGGCATAATTTCGACACTCACGACATAATGTCGACACTCACCCCTATTATTAGTGCTGACTCATCTTTAGTCCCGGTTGGTGTCTCCAACCGGGACTAAAGGTTCATCTTTAGTCCCGGTTGGTGACACCATCCGGGACAAGGTACAAGCCGCACGACATAATGTCGACACTCACCCCTATTATTAGTGTTGTCTAGCCCACTCTACCGCAATCCCTTTAGTCCCGGTTTGTGACTACATCCGGGACTAAATGTGTGCCGAACAATGATCATGTTTCGAAAAAACCTTCACAAAATGACCTATCATGTTCGAGGTTTCATGGCTTTCGGTCCAAATGACCGATGTTATGTGCTGAATCACGGCATAGTTTGTGATGTTGTGCCCATATTATGCATGTGTGTGGACATTGGTATGGAGAACAATGTTGCAGGAGGAAGTTTTCCTTTTTGTCGCACGGAAAATCCCTTTTCCATTTTCCGAGCGCAAAAAACGGGTCGTTTTGTGAAGTAACCACCAAAATGCCGTTTTAGAATGCTACCGTCCTATTTTCCTAAAATACTAGACCACCTTACATGGACTATATCCCAACCGGTACATTTCAAACCTTTTCGTCCATCCCGGGTAAAAAGGACAAATGTCTGCCGAATCGGCAGGAAGTGGGTCCGGTTTGTACTACAGGTACATGATCTATCGCCCGTGATTTTTTGAAAAAATCATTTTTAGACTCGCAATATGTGGTTTCTTCAGAGATCCAATGCAAGTTCTAACGATACCCGTCCCCTATCTTCATGCACACCGGTTCGACCATAGTTAGAAATTCAGATAATTCAAAACGGGCATAATAAATTCAAAAAAAATCCGAACAATGAAAATCCTTCGCGTGGTGTCATATTATGTTACATAGTTGAAAGGAAAAATACCAGACTTGGTATATTGATCATGTTTCGAAAAAACCTTCACAAAATGACCTATCATGTTCGAGGTTTCATGGCTTTCGGTCCAAATGACCGATGTTATATGCTGAATCACGGCATAGTTTGTGATGTTGTGCCCATATTATGCATGTGTGTGGACATTGGTATGGAGAACAATGTTGCAGGAGGAAGTTTTCCTTTTTGTCGCACGGAAAATCCCTTTTCCATTTTCCGAGCGCAAAAAACGGGTCGTTTTGTGAAGTAACCACCAAAATGCCGTTTCGGAATGCTACCGTCCTATTTTCCTAAAATACTAGACCACCTTACATGGACTATATCCCAACCGGTACATCTCAAACCTTTTCGTCCATCCCGGGTAAAAAGGACAAATGTCTGCCGAATCGGTAGGAAGTGGGTCCGGTTTGTACTACAGGTACATGATCTATCGCCCGTGATTTTTTGAAAAAATCATTTTTAGACTCGCAATATGTGGTTTCTTCAGAGATCCAATGCAAGTTCTAACGATACCCGTCCCCTATCTTCATGCACACCGGTTCGACCATAGTTAGAAATTCAGATAATTCAAAATGGGCATAATAAATTCAAAAAAAATCCGAACAATGAAAATCCTTCGCGTGGTGTCATATTATGTTACATAGTTGAAAGGAAAAATACCAGACTTGGTATATTGATCATGTTTCGAAAAAACCTTCACAAAATGACCTATCATGTTCGAGGTTTCATGGCTTTCGGTCCAAATGACCGATGTTATGTGCTGAATCACGACATAGTTTGTGATGTTGTGCCCATATTATGCATAGTTTTTCTAAATTCCAAATTGATATTAAAAAAATATAAGTTAATTCATTTTTAATTGTAAATGGTTCATATTTTAAATGGTTACATTAATTATTTTTTAAAACAGAAAATGTTTTTGAATTATTTATTTAAATCCAAACACGTTTTATGTTTAAAATTTTTCTAAATTCCAAATTAATATTCAAAAATATAAGTTAATTCATTTTAAAAGGTTACATTAATTATTTTTTAAAAATAGAATATGTTTTTGAATTATTTATTCAAATCCATACACTTCTTATGTTTAAAGTTTTTCTAAATTCCAAATTGATATTAAAAAAATATAAGTTAATTCATTTTTAATTGTAAATGGTTCATATTTTAAATGGTTACATTAATTATTTTTTAAAACAGAAAATGTTTTTGAATTATTTATTTAAATCCAAACACTTTTTATGTTTAAAATTTTTCTAAATTCCAAATTAATATTCAAAAATATAAGTTAATTCATTTTAAAAGGTTACATTAATTATTTTTTAAAAATAGAAAATGTTTTTGAATTATTTATTCAAATCCATACACTTCTTATGTTTAAAGTTTTTCTAAATTCCAAATTGATATTAAAAAAATATAAGTTAATTAATTTTTAATTGTAAATGGTTCATATTTTAAATGGTTACATTAATTATTTTTTAAAACAGAAAATGGTTTTGAATTATTTATTCAAATCCAAACACTTTTTATGTTTAAAGTTTTTCTAAATTCCAAATTAATTATCATTTAAAAAACAGTACAAATTTAAACCCCAAAATAAAAAATAAGGCGGGAACAGAGAAAAAATACCTGAAATTTTTTGAAAACAGGGGAATATGTCCCGGTTGGAGCCACCAACCGGGACTAAAGAGCCCCTGCGCGCCAACCCTTGGTCTGCTGAAAATATTGGAGTATAGGTCCCGGTTGGTGGCTCCAACAGGGACGTATAACCCTTTAGTCCCGGTTGAAGCCACCAACCGGGACTAAAGGTCCTTTGGTTATAACTGGGTGCCCCTCCTCTTCTTCTTCCCCATCTCCCCTCCTCTTCTCTTCTCGCGCACGATGCCGTCAGGCTGCCCCGCCGCCGTGCACGCCCTACCGGCCGCCCCTCGCCCAGCCAAGCGTACAGGAAGCTTCGCCTCGTCGCCCCGAGGCTTCTCCCTGAAGGAATCGGCCCCGCTCGCTCCCAATCGTCGCCAACGACCCTCGAGCCCGACGATCGCCGCCGTCGATTCGTCGGCTCCCGACCTCGCCTCGCCTCCCCGACACCACCACTGCACACCTGGTATGCTGCTGGTCCTCGTGGACCCTCTCTCTCGCCCCCTCTCGCTCTGGTTCATCCTCCCCGTCGACCACCTGCCACCACCGCCGCTCACCGTCGTCGTGCTCTCTCTACGGTGACCTTTTGGAGGCGGCGCCGCTACTCTTTGGCTCGCCTCAACCTCCTCTCTCTAACGCGCGCACGCACGCGCCCTAGATCGCCCCCTAACGCCGTTCCCGATCACCGTCCTGCAAGCCACCGCCGGCGTGACGTCACCCGTGCATCAGCGCGACCCAGCGAGGGAGCCACTTTACCTGCATGGCTTTCCTATGTGGCCTCTGGCCCACATGTCAGCGTCTCTGGCTAGCCCCAGCCCGAGTGAAAAATGCCCCCCTGAACCACTTTTGCTTGTGTGGCTGCTGAGGTGGCTCCGGGCCCCTCTGTCAGTCACTGTGGGTAGGTTTGCCTGCGGTGTAAAAAGTTTAACCAGCTTTTAATAATTTCAGAAATAATTATAATCTTATAAATTCAATAACTTTTAATCTATAAGTCATAAAAATATGAATAATATATCAAAATGTTCAGAAAAATGAAACCTAGCTATCTAAGCTATAATCATGCATTGTTCAACAACTTAAATTACAAGTTTAATTAGAAGAACAAATCCACCCCTCTCATGTGTTTCGGAGTTTCTCCGAGTTAGGGTTTTCACCCCTCGGAACCCCGATTAAATCATCGAGCATTTCTTAGGGTTACATTCCAATGCAAATTAACTTGTCATATCATCATACTTGCTTGAGCATTGCATCGATGCCATGTGTTGATTGTTTCCCTTTCTTTTTGGTGTTTGGATTATTAGGTTTATTATTAGTTAGGTATTATTAGGATTATTAATTAGTTTGGTATTATTGGTCTTCGGCCCCACTGGTCAGTCACTGTGGGTAGCCCCAGACCCGATTCACATTTTCAAGCAACTTAGGTGCATGTGGGTTCGACGATGTGCCTATCTACTACACGGTTTCCCTTTCTCTTCATTTTTATTATTGTGTATGTATATATTAGGGTTTCTCTGAATTAAGGTTTATATCTCTCAACACCATACCTAACTTTCTCCTTTAGCTGCTTTGACTTATTCGTTTTTCCACCTATGCAGAAAATATGGACCCACACGTCAGAGACGAAGAAAAGGAAGAGTTGATCCAAGGTGTGATCCGTGGGGAAGATAATTTAGACGTATCAACGTTTCTGAACAACTCCGGTGAGGGTGATCCTCTTTTTACCGGAGTAGACAACTTGTTTGAGGTTGAAGGTGTTGCCTTCCGCGAGGGAGAAGGCGATGCCTTGTGTAATCGAGAAGACGACCGCTCCGGCGAGGTGCATGTAATATAAATCAATTCATTAATTAATCATCTGCTATCTATATAGAAATAGTAATGACGATCTTTCTTCTTTTAGCCCTCCGGATCGAAGGAATCTACTGAAAAGAGCAGACGAGGCCCAACCAAAAAGTTGCAAGACCATGAGAGGTTTAGGATCGAAGATGTCGCTGAAGACGGCAGACCGACAGCTCCCGAAGTTGTCGCAACCAAATTTGTGGCACAATGCGGAGTAATCGTTAGGGACTTAATCCCGATCACCATTAGAAATTGGAATAGGCCTGCTAAAGCGGATGAAGAGGGAACATGTTTATTTGTCCCTAACCACGCCAAAGATTTACTGTGGAAGAGGCTCATGGTTAATTTCAAACTACCGAAGATAGAGCTGGATCCAAATGCGGAGGATCCAGTTGAGGACGCCTTACAACATGGGAGAGCCATGGAGGCTAAGGTCAGGGAGTGGGCTTTGAATAAGATGGCCCAGTGTTTCACCAACTGGAAGAAAATATTGCACCTTGACTATGTCGTGAAAAAGAAGACTCCCAATTTCAAGAATATTCAGTTTGAGAAGATAAAACCATTCTGGGATGAGTTTGTGGAATACAAGAAATCAGAAAAAGCTAAGAAAATGTCTGAAACGAATAAGCTGAATGTTGCTAAGAAGAAGTATCACCATACTATGGGGCAAGGTGGCTACAAGGTTGGCATTCCTAAGTGGGAGAAACTTGAGCAGGAACTGCGTGATAAAAATATCACCCCAGAGACAGACGATTGGGTAGAACGTGCAAGGAATTGGTTTTACGGGCATGGGGGCACGTTGGACTCGGAAGGGAGGTGTATATATAACATACGACATAAAGAAGACCCCTTGCCAATCGAGAGGATGAGAAAAGCAGTAAAGGCTGTTAAAGATGGGGACTTCATTCCCGATAGAGAGAATGATGAGCTCACACTCGCCCTTGGAAATAAGGAACATGATGGACGAACACGAGGCACAATAGGCTCCCAATCATGGAGGACTGGGTTTCCCGTAGAGAGGAAGAAATATCCTGATAGAAGCCGTCAGAGGAGTAAGGACAGGGCGGCAGTTGAAGCAGAAAGTCAGAAAGAGCGAATGCGTTTAATTGAAGAACGATTAAAGCAACAACAAGATGAAATTAACTCACTTAAAGAGCAAAGTACTACCGGCCCATCTCAGCAGCACACTGCATTCGATGCTACCGGCCTATCGAATAATCGAAAAAGCAGTGTGGCTTCCACCGAGGTCTCGGGTGATGACAATGGCGATGCCGATGATGCACCGACGATGGCTCCTGTTGGCTACCCAGTGGATCATATCACAGAGATGACACACTGCGAGCTACATGTCAAAGTTGTGAACATATCAATGAAGGTGGCGGTCGGCTATGCCTTACCAATTGGACCCACACCAACTTACCACAGTCGTCCGGTTCCAGAGGGCTACGCTGTTGTCGGCGTGGATGAAATCATGCCCACCTTTGAGGTTTTGGATCTTCACTACCCTGCTGGTGAAGGGGATGTGACTGTGCTGGGTGACGCAAAAAACGTCACCATTCTATGGCCGAAGGATTGTATCGTGCTTCGAAATCACATGCCAAGGCCATCTTCGCTGCCGCCTCACCCGTCTCCAGCGAGGTCGTCGCCGCGGCGGCAGCCGTCTTCGTCGCCTCACCCGGCTCTGTCGCCTCACCAATCTCCGGTGCAGCCATCGCCGCGGGAGCCATCGCCGGCGCCTCAGGATAAAAAGCGTAAGCGTACCGCTACTGTGCGTCGTAAGCGATCGCCGAAACGTAAACAAGAGCCTCTTCCAAAAGTACCAACGGTTCCTCCCAAGAGAGCTTATGACTGTACTGAAGAGGAGACTGCGGCGATCATTGATGCGGAAACGACAGCGTTTTTCGCTAAGCTGAGGCGGCCGAAAGAGCCAGAGTTCCCCAGCACCAAAGAAGAAAAAGCCAAAGTGTTGAAAATGCTAAAGACTCTTCATCAACCCGAGCCAAAGCTGTCATCAGACTATGAGCGTTCTATTCTCAAGTCACATGCAGCACAAAAAGCCTCGAAGAGCAGTACTGATGCAAGCGGGAAATCTGTTGCCCAGCTCGGAGAACAAGCAAAACAGACTTGCGCCCCTCTCAAGGTGATTTCTCAAACCAATGTGGGGTCGAGCAAATATGGGGCCGAAGAGCAGTATGATCCAGAGGTAGTTACACAATACGGAGAAGCTGCCGCTGCTCAAGGTATGAGTATTGCCCAGTACTTATCCCAGTTAGAGTTCTTCCCCGTGAGTGAAGTAGCATACCAATACCAGTACGGAAAACCTGTCGTCAAACCTGAGGAGGTAAACAATCTTCCAACAAAAATGCGAAGATTGCATAACTGGTACATGCATGCCACAAGGGCCGGGGCTAACTGGATAGTGCTGAGGGTTACAAAAAAGCATCATGGGAAAGATAAGGATGACATGATATCCATTGAATTTGATGAACTATTTCAATTATTCAATCAAGACGCCTTGGACAAATCGATCATGAGTGCCTATTGTCTGTAAGTACTAATTCTGTAATTAATTTAGTCTCCATCTATATTATTTTGTTTATTGCATGTATATAATCATACTTTAATATGCAGAATGAAGATTCTCGAATGCAGCAGAGGACAAATCTATGACATTGGCTTCATTGACCCATATTGGGTTCATGAAGCTAATCTCAAAATAAGCCCCCAGGATACGGAGGATAATATAGTACACGCGTTAAGGTTTCAAGAAACCAAAAGGGAAATACTATTTCCTTACAACTTCCAGTGAGTGTTATTGTCTTGTATACACTTTCTATTTCGCTTACTCGATATTAAGTATATAATTGATTAGTTCTGCATTCGCAGGTACCACTATATTCTGTTAATCATTCAACTTGACAAAGGGCGTGTACTAGTCATGGACTCGAAACATAAACCCCTTGAGACGTGGAAGGACATGCAGATACTTCTCCAGCGGTAATTCTAATCATTACGACACTATATCGGCAACGTTCGTGAATTTTATGATATCAAGTACTTAATAACTTATTTTATTCGTTTTCTACGCCGGGCAGCGCTTGGAAACGGTTCACCAAGAAGGCTAGGGGTGTTTGGAAAGAGGAGCTTACATTTCAACCACTAGATGTAAGAACCACTAGCTATATCCGCGCATCTCTTTGATTCTAGTTTTGATACAGTTATTATCATGCTTGATTATTATTTTGATTGAACTCTGTTGTCGTAAAGTGCCTGACGCAGGGACCAGGTAATAATCTATGTGGATACTATGTATGCGAGTTCATCCGGCAGACGTGCGATGAGAAGGGCAGAAATTTAGAGCAACTCCACGTACGTAAACAATTTCTATAGTTTTTAATTACAATCAAATTGTGTTTAGTTTCATATTCATATAGGCTGACTCCTTTTTTAAATCAGATCGAACGTCTACGGGACGGTCTTCTGCCAAAGGATCGCATACGAGCAATACAGGAGGAATTGGCGGGATTCTTGGATGCAGAAGTCCTAAACACACAAGGGGAATACTACTCGGCTGTGTATAGACAATAGGAATTGTAAAAATAGCAACTTTCAAGAAATTGGCCGGTAGCATCGAATAGCAACTTTTGTATGTAGTGCATGAACTCGATCCGTGTATTGAATGTAATGTTGTCATGATGATCTTGTGTAATATAAGGTTCCTTCATTGATAAGTGCAAAACACTAAATAAACAATAAAACAACCTAAATGAATTCTCTACCGCGGCACAAAAAGTGGCGAAAATGCTGCCGCGGCAACAAAATGTGCCAAAATGAATTCTCTGCCGCGGCAGAGAAATGGGCCAAATCTCTGCCGCGGCAGCAGGTTATTAGTCCCGGTTCGTGTTACGAACCGGGACTAATGCTCCACACCCCTCGCGCTCTGATGCCTCCATGTGTGCCCCATTTGTCCCGGTTGGTGGGGCAACCGGGACTAAAGGTTAGATCTTTAGTCCCGATTGCCCCGTCCCGGTTGGGCAACCGGGACTAATGGCCCTTACCAACCGGGACGCATGGGCCCTTTTCTACCAGTGCCGGTATCTATCGTCCGGTCAAAACAATTCCTACGTGATTAAACTGATCAGGTCGGTTGTTTTATTGTAGTATACGGGGACGGGGCAATGGATTTTTACGTACATGCTTAGACCTTTATGTCTCAGACTAAAAATAAAAAATAGCGTACAACTACGTCTCAGAAGATTATAACCATCAGTATCAGATCTAATGGTTAATATAATCTATGTGATGTGAATTAACATGGTGCCTCGAAAAACATATTTATATTGCTTTTAGTATATAATAGACTAGCATAGTGGCCCTCGCAAATGCGAGGGTATTATTATTAATACTTGCGTAGATATTTGTATTAGGCTATAGGAAATAATATGGCTATCGGAAATGTATGCTTGTAAATGTTATTTAGGCACACTTGATGGTCTACTATTTAAAAATAATACAAAAGAAATAGGTACACTAAATTAGTAGTCATATATTTTTACCCTTTTAAACATTTTGGCTTTAGCCCCTTTTACCACATTTATTCATGATAGATTCACATAGATAATATTAAATACTTTTTACAAGAATAAGAAAAATGATATGGAAAGGGTGCAACTGTATGGCTACAGGTTTAATCTATGAAAATCAGATAATCAGATATATATTTTGAAATTATCTTTGATGGATTTTCAAACCCTCGCTTTCCTTATCTGCAAAGAATCAAGATCAAATCTCTAACTATTTAGATATCCAATGTGTTGAATTCTTACCCATGGCAGATTTGACATTGGATTTTCAACGTCCGAACTCCGATTATCAAGTTTTGGGGATGACGTTTATTGACAAACAAAAAAAAGCATTATATTAGCTGTAAAGCCAGAGTATAAAAAGGAGCGTAGAGCATATTTATACCAGGGGAATACTTTTTTTTTAAAGAGTGAATTAGATGTGTATGCAAATTGAGATCAATATTTCACGGAATAGCTTCCAAAAGCTTTTTTTTTGGTCTTGGCACATCTTTTTTTTTTTTTGAAACCTGTCTTGGCACGTCTTTTTTTTGTGAAACCTGGCTTGGCACGTTGGTGCAGTTTCCTGTACACATACCGTTTTGCACATAGATTGTACCATCAGCTGTTACATTCAAATATAGTCTCCGGTGGTAATGGATCTATTTCCCGATCGGTGAGATGGGCGTATACCATTTAATTTTTTTACTAAGGGAGCACCTAGCAATGGATCTGTTTCCGTATTAGTGCCGAACTTTGTGGCCAATATATCTTAGACTTTACGTGGTCCTAGACTAAACGTTTTACGTGATATTCTCAACATATATAGTGTCAAACAGTTTACGTGACTAATATTTTGGTTAAATCCTAACCGTAAACTTTAGATCTAACCATTACGGTAATTTGAATGATGTGGATTAATGTAGTTCCTCGAAACACACCCTTATATTACTTTTAGTATATAATAGATAAACACTCTATTTTATCTGGCCATTACTTAGCTATATAGTATCGACTAATTTGCCGTTTAAATGCATGCAAACGTCAATTCCGGGTGTATTTAGGAAATTAGAGCATCTCATGTAAAATAGGGCATCTATAACAAGAGAAGTAAAACAAGGACCCCCCCCCCCCCGGCGAAAAAAACCCAGGGCGACACCGGGGGCGCAGCCGCTGAAGGTGGTCCGGGGTGGATGGAGGCTGGAGTTAGCCGCCATGGCTACTGGGGCAGATGTGCTTGTATCGACGATGGCTGGCAACCATGGCGGCGTCCCTAGTTGGGGCGGTGGCGGAGGTCCTTCCCGGCGGCGCCATGACCGGCAGTGAAAGTCCAGGGCCAAGCCGGCTGATGCTGGAAATCCTAGATCTTGAGATCTGGTGCTTCGGCGTCGCCTTCCCGGGCATCTTCGCTGCTGGTAGGGCCGGATCCGGTAGGGGTCAACTCTGCTCTGCTTCCATCTCTCTCGGTACTAGCCTAGCCGCAAGGCAGCTGGTAGGGTTTGGTGCGGCGGATCTTGCAGGTTGCCAGTGAATGGCGAGGGGGCTGCCGGCCCGGTTTGAATAAAGGGGGTGGTCCTTGGATTCCTCTCAAACCAAGACGAAGATCTACTTGATGCGTGTCTCTGTTGATTTGGCTGGAGTGGCTTGTTCCGGAAGGCTCTGCTGACGAACTCCCATGGGCGCATACGCATGGAGCTTGCTAGATCGGATGGAATTCGGTCACGCGCACCTGTTTTTTTTTCTGGCCGTTTGGTTTAAGTGGGAGCGAGGTGAAGTCTACTACCTGTTACCATCATGTGACATGTCTATGACGATACATATGGTGAAGTTAGACGCGTAGAATGTCATGAAGTTAGAGACATGTGGGTGAGCTATGGTGGATTGAGTCTTTTTGGCGATGAGGATCTTGCTTGGTTATCTGTGACTCGTAGTAGCGTATGTTAGAGGGGATGATATCACAGGAGGAGTTCACAGTCTTACCTTGCATGGTAAAAACCCAAGATCTGGCCTTCATTGGTTGTGCCTGGCAATGGTCTTGGAGAAGGCATTGTTTTGCGAGTGAGGACATTCTCCAGGGTGAAAACCTAAAATCTTTGATCGGGCGACGACAGCGTTTGTGCACTGTTTCCTTCTTGGAGGCGGCGCTTTTGGAGGGGTTGGACTTCTGGTGTTGTTTTTGGTGGTGGTAGTGTCGCTGCTACTAAGGATCAGATTACTGTAGCAACACTTTTCTTTTTTGTAATTTTTCTTTCTTTTTCGGTTGTGTATATCCATATTGCCAATAGGGCATGCGTTGTTGCAGAGGCCAGGTGTAATTTGTATCTGTGTGATATTAATATATGCTCTTTTCCAAAAAAAAAACATATCACTAAAGCGGATGTTTTACATCGCGTGTGGTTTTCTAGATGATTTGTAATATAGCACCTATACAGACCATTATATTGAGAAAATACGTAGGCTCCAGAACTATGTCTCTAGTGGTTTGGAAGCCCGGTGACTCACATTGTTTAGCGGGACTAATGGCGTCTAAGAAACATTATTTTGGTTTTGGTACTTTCAATATTAAGGATGGACTGCATATTAGATTCTAGGAAAATAAGTGGCTTGGCAAAACTTCACTTCGCGAACAATATTCAGCTCTATATTTGATTGTTAGGCATAAAAAGATACATTTTCACAGTAACAGAATCTAATCCTCCTAACATGTCTTTCAGAAGAATTCCCATAGGTTCTCGACTAGTATCCTGTAACAATCATTACGGTGTGGACGAAACAGTTGTCGAACGGTGTGGACGAGTTCAAATTTAAATTACTAGAAAGTGGTAGATTTTTAGTTGACGTATTGTATAGAGCATTAATTCAACCTGATATTCCGGTCGATAATAATAGAAAATTTTGGAAAATAAAAATACCTCTAAAGACGAAGATATTCGCATGGTATCTCCGTAAGGGAGTAATTCTTACAAAATATAATATTGTAAAGAGAAATTGACATGAAAGTACACAATGCATTTTTTGTTACCATGATGAGACAATCTGTAATTATTCTTCCATTATAAATTTGCTCGCTCTATATGGTCATTCATCCAAATAGCCTCTGGTTTATCTCCCCCATGTTCGGTGGCTAATGTTTTTGTTAACCGATTGCATGGATAGATGATAAATACAAGACTTTGTTTAATGTAACACCCTCAGAATCGGACCTATGCAAGTTTCAGCGATTCCCGCCAAACCCGCATAGAAACGATTCAAAGGTGCCCACCAGGCACTTTCGTGTGGGTGGAAAACGAAGTAATAACATTACACAACAGTTCTCGATGGGACCCACAGAACAGATATATATATATAACAGCGACTCAAAGAGTCAAGGATACAGATATAATATACAAAGATTCAAATCACCTTGAAAATGATAGGGCGTCCGACTACGGACAAGATGCAAATGGGGCTAAGAGCCCTGAAGAATAACCAATGGCGTCCATAACCCTGCCCAGGCCAAGCCGGAAGGGTAACCCTTCTAACGACGTCGATCTCAAACCTGCTTAAACAAAAGGGGTGCCGTCAAAGGGCAAAGGAAAAAGAGGAGCGTCAGTACTGAGGCCAGTACACGGCGAGGCTAGAATTCGGCGGTCCTCGCCTACATAGGTATGGTGGACTGAGCGGCAGCGGCAGCATGCACTAAACAACCTATAGAGACTCGATACAACTGACGGTTGTCAGAGAGGGATAAGAATGACCTATTCGGATCCAACCTGAAACTAACACCAAACAAACCCATCCTGGTGTTTCCCCCTCGATACCAAACGAGGAAGTCAACCGAGGAACTCACACAGTTGGCAGTTTTATTTATTCAGTTATCGTTGCAGCAATTACTAGTCAGGTATAGATAATCATCCTGATAAAGTAAGCAGTGGGCACTTTTAGTTAACCATTCCGTGTAGTCGCAACAATTACTAATCAGATACAGATAGCATGAGATAAACCCAAAACCCAGCAGTTGTTGGTACTTTTATTTAGCCATTCCGTTGTAGTTGCAATACTTACTAGTCAAATACAATGGTCGCAAGCGACACTCCAAACAAGCAATTGTGGGCAGTATTAATTAGTCATTCCATTATAGTGAAGCTGCTTACTAGTCATTATAAAGTCAAATTTATAGCAATAAACTTTAGTTATGCTTGTCTATGGTCGAGATACTGTGCTCCAAGTCGTCCATAACCGCGGACACGGCTTTCAGAAAGTTTTAACCCGGCCAGGGTGCACAAATAGCAACACACACACGATCAACCTCGGAAAAACCAAATCAAAACCCAACGAGGTCTTCACGACAGAGCAATCACAACATTCAGAAATATTTCAGGGGGCCACCCCATTGAGTAGATCCGCAACGAAGCTAGCTGACTCCGAGACGGACTCAAGGTTTGCGACAATGGCTGTAAACGACTGGAAACCCGAAAGTGTGACTGGGCTTGTCGATACCGCGAAAACATTCCGCTTACCTAAACAGTACAGTGTGCTCCTCGCACAATCGTAAATAAAACAGTAGCATGGCATAAGTATAGGATTGTAAATAAAACCTCAAACTAGTTTGTGGCCCCAAGAAATAAGACGGAATCAAGCTCTGGCTAAGGGGGGCCCATACTCCCCGTATGTGGATAGCGCGATAAATCAAGGAACAGGTATCAAGTACTCGGGGTCCTACGGGACACAAGTGGGCGTTCGGAAACCAAATATTATCTATCACCCACCGATGCCTCTGCTTACTTCAATTTTAGTTGTTAAACAGGAATTAAAGTGAGCAATAAGTAAAACTATGATCATCTCCAACATCAACATGCGGCAATTCTCCAACAACTGTGGCACTGGACGACACGCAACAGCACTTGAGCAAGCGACTACGACGCGCAAGTCCATCTATCTACCAAACAACATGTAATAGGATGTGTCCAAGGCAATATAGGGCTGCAAGGGAGATCACGGATACGGAAACTAGAGCATCGCAACACAGATAGCAATAGATCAACAGGAGGGAATAAATACTAGAAAAGTAAGATAGGTAGAAAGGGGGAGATGCTCGCCTGAAAACATGTCGAAGGTTCAACCGAAGATCGGGGCGAAGCTCACATCAACTCATCGACCTTATCCGCGAAGAACCAAAACACTAGCATAACACCGGATGCAATATTTAAGATTACGGCAGAAGATCGGGCATGATGCATGTATGATGTATGACATGGCAAAGGTGCAATGCAAATAGGCAATATTCAGCGGAACCGGGGTCCCGACAATTAATTAAACGGTTCAAGTTATTTAGAAAACCCCCGCAATTTAAATGTTGTATTACATGGCAAAAGATAATACGGGTTCGCTACACAAGTTTAAATGAGGCCAATATAAGGCTAGATTTGCCCGCATATGGACCCCATATTTAATTAAGGTGAATCGGCATAAGGCCCCCAAACCACATGACAAGAATGCATGCAAGATGGATGATTAATATGCAACAGGTTTTATATTTAGCATTTATAAAATAGGGCTCGGAAAGGGGTCACACATTAGGGTTCGACGATCTTGGGGATCCGGGGGTTCGGGGTTCGGGGTCGGTCTCAGGGTTCAGGGTTCGACGGATAGGTCTCGGCGGGAACGTTCTCGGACTCCGGGATCGTTCTCGGATATCGGGGGTAGTTCTTGTCGCGTCCGGGAAGCAGGACTTGGGTCGGTGTCGGGGCGTGTCGGATTCTTCCGGGCCGATGTCGTTCTTGTCGTCGCGAAGGTCTTGTCGGGTCCCACGGGGTCGGTCTTGCCGTTGTGAGGGTCTTGTCGGGCCCACGCCATCGAGTCGGTGTTAGCGTTCGGGAGCGTTCTCGTGGCAAACTTGGCATCCGAGACGGAGAACTTGAGGTCCGTGAAGGAGCCTTGATGCTTCGATCTGATGTCGACCTCTGGTACCGGGGTTTCTCGACGAGGTTCCCTCGGTTCAAGCGCTAGGGGTCTTGCGTGTTCTGACGGGGTTCGGGCGCGCCGGGATCGGTCTTCGGACCCGTGTAGATGGTCTTGGCGTTCCGGGGATCTTGGACCGTCTCGGGCTTCTCAAGTCATGCATCGCTGCCCCGTGTGGAAGGCCTCGAGGGTTCGGTGTCGGAGATCTTGAAGGCCCGAGAGGAGAACTTGGTGCCTGTGAGTGTCACAACATACACACACATACACAAACCGAGCGGGCCGGTGAGAGAGGCGCGGCGGACGGCGGCGAGGTGCTTGACTGCGACGGCGAGGGCGGGTCAGACGCGGGACGTCGCGTGGAGGCGGGGCCGACCTGGGGTGGCCAGAACTCGAGGTGGGGAGAGGGCACGAGGCACGCGGCGGCGGGGCGCGGTCGCGCTGGAGGCCGGCGACGGCTGCTGGCGGAGGAGGCTCGGCCTGGACCGAGGACGGCGGCGCGCGCCCGCAGGACGGAGAGGCGGGGTCGCTCCGGCGCATGGCGGACGCGAGCAGAGAGGCGGGCGGCGCCGGCAGGCTCAGGCGGAGGGCGGGAAGAGCGCCTGGGCGGCGGCAGCTCGCGCTGCGGAGGCGGGGGCCGCGCCGAGCGGAGGGGCGGCGAGAGGCGCAACGCGCGGGCGGCGAAGGGGGCGCCGGCGGTTGACGCGGTGCGAGCAGAGGGCGGCGGAGGGAGCGGTGCAGGCGGTGGAGAGGTTGCGGAGGGGAGCCGGCGTGCTGGGCCGGGCGCAGCGGCTCGAGGGCGAGGAGGGCTCGGCGACGACGGCGCAGGAAGAAGAGAGGAGGCGGCCGGGCGAGGCGCAGGCGGCGGAGGGAGAGGAGGAAGGCGACGCGGGAGGTGGGCGAGCGCGAGGTGAGCGGGGTGGTCGCCGGCGGCGGTCGGAGAAGGGGAGGAAGAAGCGGTGGCCGGAGGCGGACTCTAGGGCGGCGCGCGCGTCGGGCAGGAGGGGAAGTTGCGTGGGGAGGGAGGAGCGTGGGGCGCGGGGCTGGTGGGGGCGGGTCCCGCGGGGTGGGGCCCAGGGGCGCAGGCGGTGTGGCCTGTGTGCGTTGCGTGCGTGTGTGGGTGAGGTGTGGACTTGTGTGTGTGTGCTGGTGAGGGAGTGGGGGAAGGGAGAGAGGGCTGTGGCCAAGTGGCGGCATGGGGTTGGTAGAGGAGAGGGAGAGGGTGAGGTGGCGGCCAGGGATTGGGTGGGGTGATGTGGCCAGAGGGGTGGGTAGATAGGTTGGTAGTTTTAGGATTAAGGGGTGGGCCGTTTGTATTTTCTGGGGTGGTCGTTCGGGTCATCCGGCCCGTTCGACTGCCCCACTAAAAATAATTCAATCTTTTATTTATTTTAAATGCACCGTTTGTAAACCGATAGCAGACAAACAAAAATATTCCGGAGACCCGGGGTTTGCATTTTGAAAACAAAACGGGGCGTTTAGAAAATAAAGACAGGTTTTTCTGCAAATAGTTTTATGCAAGCCAATGCAAGATGATGACGATGCTCAAATGCAATGTGGCATGATGACATGAGCATGCGGTCATGATGATGAAATGCACAAAAACGACGCGATTTTCTAGTAGTGGTTTTTGCGGGATGCCACATTTAAGGTGAGAGAGGTTACCATTATTTAGTCGCTATGACTATGTACAAATGACAAGATTTTTAATAACATCGTGTCTTCTCTCCTACAGGTTATATATCGGATTACGACTATCTGATACGTCCAAAACGTATCTACTTTCTCGAACAATTTGCTATTGTTTCTTCTCTAAACTTATGTGATTTGGATACAACTAACATGGACTGATGCTGTTTTTAGCAGAATTAACTTGGTTTCTTGTTTTTGTGCAGAAAATGAACTATCGGGAAAATACCGGAAAATATGCCAAAAATTATATTTGACCAGAAGATCCACGGAGCCAGAAGACGAGATGGAGAAGGGGCCTGGGGGGGCCACACCCATGCCAGGAGCGGGCCCACCACTGGCCACGCCTAGGGGGGTGCAGGCACCCCCCCGGCCCCCCTCTGCGCCTATAAGTTGCCTTTCGACCTAAAAGCCGAGGGGGGTTCGATAGTTTTCCAGAAAGAGTTCTGCTACGCTTCCGCCACCAGAAACCAAGATTCGGATCCAGAAACTCCGTTCTGGCACCCAACCGGGACGGGGAATTTCGAGAGGATCATCGCTATCATCATCACCAACGCATCTTCATCAACCTCCGATATTTCCCTTATCCATGAGTGACTAATCCCCCGCTGTAGGCTTGGGAATGGTAGGGATTGGATGAGTTCTCTCATGTAATCGAATAAGATTGTTAGATCATAGTGCCTAGTATCTCTATTAGTGCTATTTGACTTTGTTGCAACTTGTTATACTTAATGCTTGTCACTAGGGCCCGAGTGCCATGATCTCAGATCTGAACTTATTATTGAATCATTATAATAGTATTGTTTGTGATCTTATCTGCAAGTTGTGTACACATATCATTGTCCGGATCCAAAGGCCCCAAAGTGACAACAATTGGGAAAACCGGAGGGGATGGCTGTGGTGTGAGGATCACATGTGTCACGGAGTGTTAATGATTTGCTTCAATGCTCTATTAAAAGGAGCACCATAATTGCCAGTAGTTCCCTAGAGGCCCCACTGCCACGGGCTGGCTGGACAGAAGATGTCGTGCAAGTTCTCATTGCGAGCACGTATGACTATATTTGGAGCACATGCCTAGGATTGTTTAGTACTTGGATGCTTGTTATTATTTATCTGCAATGCCCTAGATCTTGAAGTTACATATTTAGACTCGTCCATGCAATGCCCGTCCATCCATCTCTATGCGTACCGCACTCGAACCCCACTGTTTACTATTACTGTTACTATTGCTCTTGTTCTACTGTTGCTGTTTCTTTGCTGTTGCTACTACCAAACTATTGCAACTGATAAACTTCTATGAGCAAGAACTATTTCCAGGTGCAGCTGAATTGACAATGCAGTTGTTAAGTCTTGCAAGTATTATTTCGCTCCCCTTGTGTCGAATCAATAAATTGGGTAATACTACCCGCGAAGACTGTTGCGATCCCCTATACTTGTGGGTCATCAAGACTATATTCTGGCGCCGTTGCTGGGGAGTATAGCTTTATTTGTAAGTTCACTTGGATCTATTATTGTTCACTTCTACTCCTTTCATCATGGGGAATTCTCGTGATGGAAAGTTACCTATTTTACTATCCACGACAAGAAGAGGTACAGTCCTAAACACCCTTGTTGCTCTTGATTCACCGTCTGTTATAAGTAAGCTTGTCACACCACCGCCACATACACATGCTACACACACTGCTACTGCTGTTGAGTCTGAAACTGCTTTTGATACTCATGATGTTACTTCTACTGTGTTTGATGCGAGTGGTTCATTAGGTACTATTCTAGATTCTACTATGTCTAGTCTAGGAAATACCAAAACTCCTAGTGAAGACACTGTTACACCTGTTAGCTCACCCGAGTCTACAGAGAGTTTCAAAATTAATGATGGTAACATTGAGTTTATTGATGATTTTGTTGAAGAGTGCTGAAACACACATGGTACTAGTGCTATTAAGAGTCTCCTTGCAAGACGCACCATTATTCCTAAGTTGTCCTCTGATCCTAAGTTTGCCACTTCTCCCATAGATATTAAAGATAAAGATTATGATTTCTCTCTTGATTTATCCTATTTAGATATTGTTGAGAAAGAACCTTTTTGTGGGACTTAAAATGAGAGTGTTGTGGCTCATATGAATTAGCTTTCCACTATGAGTGCTTTATTCTCTTATGATTTTAAGATGCGCAAGTACTTTGTTACTAAGATCTTCCTTTTTTACTAAAAGGAGAAGCTAGGTCTTGGTTTAATAGATTACCTCCTGGTTCCATTGATAGCCCTGATTTTTTGATTCCTTCGTTCTTCCATAAATATTTCCCTCCCAGTGCTAGACATGCTGCTTTGTAGAGACTTTTTGATTTTAAACAGGAAGAAGAAGAGAAATTCCCTGGGTCATGGACAAGGCTATGTTCCTTTATTCATGCACATCCTGGATGTCCATTACCTAAGAATGAACTTCTTGATATTTATTATAATGGACTAACTGATGATTATAGGACATACCTAAATAGCCTTGCTGATTGTGTTTTCAGGAAAAGAACTCCTACAGATGCTAAAGAATTAATGGCTAAAATAAGCAAGAATTATGATGATTGGACTTCAACTGAGCTAAATACACCTGAGTGTATTACTCCTGAACCAGATGTTCCTGAACCCATTCCAATACCAACACCAAAGAAGAGGGGAGTTATTGCATTAAATGATGAAGTGATGAAGGAACCTAAGAATTATCTAAAGGAGAAAGGTATTAGAGCTGAAGATGTGAAGAATCTACCTCCTATAGAAGGATTATGTAAGCCAATTCCCCACTCATCCACTATTGAGGTACACTCTCTCCAACACTTTGATGAAGGTGATATTCCTTATGGTAAGCCTCCTGATCAATGTTTATCGGAAGTTAACATTTTTATTGTTAAACAAGGACATTTTAATAAACAAGTTCAGAATCATTTATTGGAAAACTCTAGAGCTATCAATGAGTTGAAAGATATTGTGGAAAGAACTTCTAATGATATTAAAATTCTTTGTAAACACTTTCAAATGGTTCAAACCCAACTTGATCAACTTCTTAAGGTACAAAAGGATATGCTAGTTAATGCTTCAGGAGATAAACATGCTTATGGAATTAGAACTAGGAGTGGTATAGCTACTCAAGATCCTTTATATCCTGAAGGACACCCCAAAAGAATTGAGCAGGATTCTCAACAAGGTGAGAGTAGTGGTAGTACTCGTAAGAGAAAGAAAAAGAAACACAAAATAGTTGAGGAAATACTTGAACCTGCTGTAGATCCTAATAGTATATCTGTCTCTCATGCTAAAACTAAGAGTGGTAATGATAAAAATGAGTCTCCTGATAAGGAGGAAGGTGAGGAAGAACCTGAGAAGCACACTAAGAATACCAGATACGCAAAGGAAGATTTTATTGCTTATAAACATGGTAAAGAGAGAGAACCTTGGGTGTAGAAACCTATGCCTTTTCCAGGTAAGAAACACAAGTCAAAGGAGGAAGAACACTACAACAAGTTTTGTGAGTGGATGAAACCTTTATTTTTGCAAATTCCTTAGACTGATGCTATTAAGTTGCCTCCTTATTCAAAGTATATGAAGGATATTGTCTCTAATAAAAGGAAGATTCCCAATGAGGAGATTTATACTTTGCTTGCTAATTACTCCTTCAATGGTAAGGTTCCAAAGAAACTTGGTTATCCAGGTATACCAACTATTCCTTTCTCCATTAAGAATAATTATGTTAGAACTGCTTTATGTGACTTGGGAGCTGGAGTTAGTGTTATGCCTTTTTCTCTCTACAAGAGGCTCCAGCTAGAAAAATTGATACCAACTAATATATCTTTGCAAATGGCTGACAAGTCAACTACTGTTCCTGTTGGTATATGTGAGGATTTTCATGTTCAAGTTGCTCATTAAATAGTTGAGGAACCCCTTGAACCTGCTATAGATCCTAATAGTATATCTATCTATGATGCTAAAACTGGGAGTGGTAATGATAAAAATGATGCTCCTGATCAGGAGGAAGTTGAGGAAGAACCTGAGAAGCACACTAAGAACACTAGGTACACTAAGGAATATTTTATTGCTAATAAACATGGTAAAGAGAGAGAACCTTGGGTGTAGAAAGCTATGCCTTTTCTAGGTAAGAAACACAAGTCAAAGGAGGAAGAACACTACAACATGTTTAGTGAGTGGATGAAGCCTTTTTTTTGCAAATTCCTTTGACTGATGCTATTAAGTTTCCTCCTTATTCAAAGTATATGAAGGATATTGTCTCTACTAAAAGAAAGATTCCTAATGAGGATATTCTACTTTTCTTGCGAATTATTCCTTCAATGGTAAGGTTCCAAAGAAACTTGGTGATCCAGGTATACCAACTATTCCTTGCTCTATTAAGAATAATTATGTTAGAACTGCTTTATGTGATTTGGGAGCTAGAGTTAGTGTTTTGCCTTTTCTCTCTACAAGAGACTCCAGCTAGAAAAGTTGATACCAACTGATATATCTTTGCAAATGGCTCATAAGTCAACTACTATTCCTGTTGGTATATGTGAGGATGTTCTTGTTCGAGTGGCTCATAATTGCTTGGTTTTAACTAATTTTGTTGTGCTTGAAATTCCTGAAGATGATAATATGTCTATTATTCTTGGGAGACCTTTTCTTAATACTGCAGGTGCTGTCATCAATTGTAATCAAGGAAAGGTAACTTTTAATATTAATGACAAAGAGCATACTGTCTATTTCACCAAGAAGGTTGCTAAGAGCTATTGAATGAATTCTATTGAAAATATTGAGAGCATCAAGGTTGGAGAAATATATTGTCCCATTCCACAAGAAAATTTTAAAACTATTATGATTGGGACCATTGATATCAAGTATGAGGTAACATAATCACCTTGTGGATTGCAAAGTTTTGTTTCATATAAGATTTTTTTGGTAACAAAACTTGATCAACCTTGTTAACAAAAGGATTTTAATAAAAAATAATGCTTTCACTGTGGTTATACTTGCTCACTTTTATTTTTTCTCCTTTCCAATCTTTGCTCTTCGTCGTGCCTAACTTAAAGGCGTTAAACAAAAGTACTTGTTGGGAGATAACCCAAGAGTTTCCTTGTGTCTTGGAAGTTATTACTTCAGTAATGACCTCTCCTTATCCTTTTTGTTTGCTTTTTGTGCCAAGAATGACCTCTAATGAGAGGGAAGTAAGATTTGGGGAGTTGCTGTCCCGAAGCAGATTTTTGTCCTCCATCATAAAAATTCGTGAGGAGTCTCTGTAAGTCGGATTGAGAGGAAAATTTACGAATAAATCCCCCATTATGTTATCTATCTTCAGTTAGTTCAACACTTTTTTATTTGAGCAACACAAGATTTTCGAAAAAATCGGTTTCTACCTACTGGTCTGTTTTGACAGATTTCTGCCATTATTTGCATTTGCTTCTTATTGATTCCTTTTTGAGTTCTCTTTTGGGGAATTGATCTTTTTGATGGAGTTTCTACAGTATCTTGTGTTTTTAGTGAAAAGTCTTGCTATTCCAAAGCTTTCCCTAAAGGTCTATTATCTTTTGAATACACTAATGTTGCTAATGAAGATTGTGTGAAGTTTTATATGAAGGAAAAATTTCAGGTGTAAGGAAAGAATGATGTAATGATATGAAGAATGGAAAAAAGCTCAAGCTTGGGGGGATCCACCCCGTGTCACCCCAAGAAATATTCAAGAGGTACAAGTGTCAAAGCTTGGGGGTGCCCAAGGCATCCCCTTCTGCATCAATAAAAATCTCAGGTCTCTCTAGACACTTCGTTTTTATTGTTTCATGCACAGTTGTGTTCTTCTTGGAGAGTCTTAGTTTTTGTTTTTGGTTTTATTTTGCTTATTTTGGTTTGTTTTTTCTTTGTTTGGTTTTTCTTTGTTTGCTTTGTTTAAAAAAATCGAGAACACCAAATTGTTTTGTTGTTTTTATTTGGTTTTGTGAGTTCTTTGCAAGGTTCAGCTGTCCTCAGTGGATTTTGGTTTCATGTTATTATTCAAGTCACACAAGTGAAGGGTAATAAGATTAAGACAACTTGAGGTGTGGTAAGAGGATGGTAACAAACTCTATTTTTTTTAATTTTTGTACATATCCTCATCATTGTGAGCATGCTTAGCCTGTTTGTGTAAGATGTATGTCATTATGGATGCTTAGTAGTTCTTGCTTGCTTGTGATTAGCTCCAGCTTGCTAACAGTTTGTAGCATGTCATATGAATGTTTGCTAGCATTGTTTTATTCATAGTTTGGTATGATATTGTGGTATCCTCCTCTGAATGTTTCATGTGAATTGACTTGGCACATGCTCACGCATGCATATGACTAATCAATAGTCAGTAGGCCTCGATGATTTATTTTGCCTCAGAGTTCTTGTATCACTTTCATGCCATAATTAGTCCTGTTTTGTTGCAAGCATGATTATGATAGTTATTGCTCTGTCGTTTGTCGCTCCCTCTCTATTGCTAGCCTTCACTTGCACTGAGTATGAGCTCTACCTGTGCTTCCAACTCCCAAAATGAATATTGCCAACAGTGTCCACCATACCTACCTATTAGCATCATTTGCTATTTCAGTGCATATTTTATATGTTGTGTTTTCTTTCAAATAAAATGTTTGTTTGTTTTGAGAAAGTTAGTGAGTAAAGCTCTCACGAACTTGATGGCACACTTTATTCCTTGCACTTAATAATCCTGAACCATCGTGACCTGTCCATGAAAGTTATATGCTTGCAAATTATATACTGGGAGTCAGAAGAACCGTGCTGTCATGGGGAACGCTTTCAACACCTTTTGGATATCTCATCCAGTTGATACCTTGCTCTTTTGTTTGCGGATGTCGACGATGTGAAATGAAAGGGGAGCTTGTGAGTTCATGGAGTCTATACATTGTGTTAGAGAAACACCTAGGCTGCTAGCCTAGGCCATGCCTAATCATGGTGGAAACTTGCAGCATCACCATAATGAGCATTTATGAAGCATCCTCAATAAAAAGCTATACACATAGTAAATAAAAAGATCGCTGAGATGCTCATTATCTTCTTGCCTTGTCATTTTGATCACGGGATTGCTCCTGTATCATGTGCAACGGGTACCCCGTTGGCGGTTCTCTATGATATGCATGTATTTACAATGACAAGAACTTGCAGGTAACCAAAGTTGAGTAGCATGCAGAGTGACCCTCGTACTCAAGGGACTTGGGATTTCCAGTCTATGGTCTTTCAAGCATATGATTCAGAGTGGACCTCACTTTCACCTTAACCACATGAAGATGCCTATGATAGGGGCAATGAGAGCTCAAAGCTAATGAGTACCTTCTTTTCAGCATTGGGAAGCCTTTTAATCCTTTCAAAACCGTTTTCACAACCTTGTTGAGTCACCACTTATTCTATGAGCACCTTCTTGAGAGCATAGTTGTCATTCTTGTGTTTGTCTCAAAACTTGGTTAATTATGTCATGAATTTGATGCTTGTATCTCTGATATCAATATCTCTAGTCTTGATTTGAACTTCAGAGGTGCCTAGGCATTTATATTGTGCTATTCAAACAAAGGCAAGTGAGATACCACTCTATCATACTTTATTATGAGCATTGCAATGTTGCTTATGTTTATGTTTCATGATGCTTATTATTATTGAGTTAGTTTCTCTTCATAGCTTGCAATGACTATTGAGTAGACTTAGTTGCATAAACTTTATTATGAATTGTCTAAGCATCTACTCCCGTGCTGAGATTATTTACATCATGTGAAGCAAATGTGTTCGTGAAAGTTCTTTTATCGCACTCAATTTTCAACTAAATTGCTTGAGGACAAGCAATAAGCTAAGCTTGGGGGGAGTTGATACGTCCAAAACGTATCTACTTTCTCAAACACTTTGCTATTGTTTCTTCTCTAAACTTGTGTGATTTGAATACAACTAACACGGACTAACGCTGTTTTCAGCAGAATTACCTTAGTGACTTGTTTTTGTGCAGAAAATGAACTATCAGGAAAAATCCCAGAAAATATGCCAAAAATTATATTTCACCAGAAGATCCACGGAGCTAGAAGACGAGATGGAGAAGGGGCCTAGGGGGCCCACACGCCTGCCAGGCGCGGGCCCACCACTGGTCGCGCCTAGGGGTGCAGCCACCTCAGGCACCCCCTCGGCCTCCCTCTGCGCCTATAAGTTTCCTTTCGACCTAAAAACCGAGGGGGGTCGATAGTTTTCTGAAAAGATTTCCGCTACGCTGCCGCCACCAGAAATCAAGATTCGGAACCAGAAACTCCATTCTGGCACCCTGTCGAGACGGGGAATTTGGACAGGATCATCGTCATCATCATCACCAACACATCTTCATCAACCACCGATGTTTCCCTCATCCATGAGTGAGTAATCCCCCGCTGTAGGCTTGGGAATGGTAGCGATTAGATGAGTTCTATCATGTAATCGAATAAGATTATTAGGGCATAGTTCCTAGTATCTCTATTAGTGCTATTTTACTTTGTTGGAACTTGTTGTGCTTAATGCTTTTCACTAGGGCCCGAGTGCCATGATCTCAGATCTGAACTTATTATTGAATCATTAAGATAGTATTGTTTGTGATCTTATCTTCAAGTTGTGTACACATATCATTGTCCGGATCCAAAGGCCCCAAAGTGACTATAATTGGGACAACCGGAGGGGATGGCTGTGGTGTGAGGATCACATGTGTTCACGGAGTGTTAATGCTTTGCTCCGGTGCTCTAATAAAAGCAGCACCTTAATTGCTAGTAGTTCCCTAAAGGCCCCGCTGCCACGGGCTGGCTGGCCAGACGATGTTGTGCAAGTTCTCATTGCGAGCACGTATGACTATATTTGGAGCACATGCCTAGGATTGTTTAGTACTTGGATGCTTGTTATTACTTATCTGCAATGCCCTAGATCTTGACTAAGGGCAAAACTAAGTACATGGTCGCCTTAGAGGGCAATCCGATAATTGTCCCATTTTAAAAACAATGATCATCACAAGCATATGAACAACAAAAGGAACTAAAATTCTCACCAAGATCATGACACACGAAAAATACTTCTCAAATACACATATCATAGCATGCATAGACTAGTGCACCATGAACATATAGTTCAACACAAACACAAATTAAATGCATAGTTCAAAGCATAGCATAAATTAAAATGAGTCGACATAGTTCAACACAAATGAATAGCTCTGATGCATCATTGCCATCTCCTTGTTGCTCCATGACATTCTTTCCATGTCACCACCTCCCATAGCTCCACCGAAAGCCATCGTCCATGCTACCGCATCCCATAGCTCCACCCAAGCTGCCGGCCATGCCACGTCCCATAGCTCCACCTAAGTCAGCTACCTCCCATAGCATAAATTAGAATGAGTCAACATAGTTCTACACAAACGAATAGCTCTAATGCATCATTGTCATCTCCTTGTTACTCCACGACGTTGTTGCCAAGCCACCACCGCCCATAGCTCCACCCAAGCCGCCAACCATGCCAGCACCTCCCTTACCTCCACCCAAGCCGCCGGCCATGCCACGTCCCATAGCTCCACCCAAGCCACAAACAAAATGCATAGTTCAAAGCATAGCATAAATTAGAATGGGTCAACATAGTTCAACACAAACAAATAGCTGTGATCCATCATTGTCATCTCCTTGTTGCTCCATGACGTTGTTGCCATGCCACTATTGGAGATAAATGTTTACATTCATGCTATAATTGTATTAATCAAAAACATTAATACTTGTGTGATTTGTAAACTAATTAGAGTCCCTATTAAAGCCTCTTTAGAATACTAGCTTGTTGGTTGATAGATGATCATGGTTTCCTCATCATGAACATTGATATGTTATTAACAACAAGATCATATCATTAGGAGAATGGTGTGATGGACATACTCCTATAGATAAGTGTAGCATAAAGATCAAGTCATTTCAATAGTTCTTTTGCTATAAGCTTTTCAGATACATAGTAATCTAATTACTTCAACCATGAGATCATGCTAATCACAATCACCGGAATGGATATTTTGATGACCTCAAACACCACTTCATAACTAGGTGGTTATAAAGGTGACATTGAGTGTTCGGGAAGTATGTGTTGAGGCACATGGGTCAAGAGTGTGATTTGTCCATCTATATGACGGATAGATATACTCTGGGCCCTCTCGATGGAATGTCATCCAATTAGCTTGCAAGCATGTGACTGGATCATAAGGGATAGCATACCACAGGAATGAGTAAAGAGTACTTATCGGTAAGGAGGTTGAACTAGGTATGTAGAGATACCGACGATCAGACCTCGGATAAGTAAAATAGCGCGAGACAAAGGGAAATTGGTATCGTATGTAAATGGTTCATTTGATCACGACGTAATCGTAGAAATATGTGGGAGCCATATGAATTTCCAGATTCCTCTATTGGTTATTAATCGGAGAAGAGTCTCGGTCATGTCTGCATAATTCACGAACCGTAAGGAGACACACTTAAGGATTCGATGTTGTTTAGTAGATATGGAATGTGAGTAAGAAGACTGAATGTTGTTTGGAGGCTCGGATGGGATCCGAGATATCACGAGGAGATCCAGAATGGTTGGAGAATATGATTCATATAAGGAAAGTCTAATTTCGGAGTTCGGTAATGATTCTGGTGTTTTCACCGGAATGATCTAGAAGGGTCTAGAAGGTTCACCAAACTGGAAGGGGAAGGGTACATGAATGTGTCATGACAAAGTGGAATGATTGCATCATGTCCTAGGTCACTTGGCTGGGCGTTTAAAAGAAAGAAATCAAACTCCAAATTTGAAAGTCAAGAGGCAAGTTTGAATAGTCAAATTGGGACAATGGTTCCTAGTGGAGGGGGAGAGGAAACCACCTCTCCCTCCACCGTGCACTCCAAGGAGAGGGAGTTGGGGAAGGATACAACATCCCCTCCCCTAGCTTCGCCTCCCTCTCATAAATATAGGGGAGGGGATACCCCCCAAAACCACCACAAACCCTAGCCCCCTAGCTGCTGCCTCCGTGCCGCCGTCGTCGCCCTAGCCGCCACTGGCCCCACATCCTCCCTCGACCTCTAAACCCTAGTCGCCGGGGAAACTCTCTTCTCCACCTACCCTCTTTGGCTTAAGGCGAAGCTCTGCGGGATCTCCCCTCTAATCTCCAATACCACGCCGTCGTGCTGCTGGAATCGCGAGGAGAGAGCTACAACCTTTGTTGTCTGCTGGAATAAGGGAGAGGAAGGTCTTCAAAGAGTACCGAATGTGTGACCGACTACGAGAGCGCTGTCAGAACGCGGCGCCGGCAGGATTGTCTACGCGATCTTGAGATCCGCATGTGAAAGACTACATTACCCACGAGAATCTGCTCTCGTTAACCGCTTTGGAATCTTAGAGAGGGTGAGTACTCTATCGACTCGTTGCTACAATCTAGTAGATGGATCTTGGCTTGTTTGTGTTCATGCGGTAGAATTTTTTTGTTTTCCATGCTACGAACCCCAATAGTGGTATCAGAGTCGTGTCTATATGTAGATCTGTTGCACGAGTAGAACACAATGGTCATTATGGGCAGTGGTGCTTTTATTATCAATTACTTCTTGTGTACATTGCATCTTGCAGTATGGTGGGATGAAGCGGCCTGGTCTAACCTTACATGACATCGTTCATGAGACTTGCTCCACGCTCAACATGCAAATTGTATTGCATAAGTGGCTTTGCGGGTGTCTGTCTCTCCCATCATAGTAAAGATTCAATTTACAATGGACACTTGATAGTTCAAGCATCAATGTTGTGGTTCTTGTTCGTAAGTTCGAACGGTACTTATTGAAAGCCCCAAACCACGTAAAATATTGAAAGAAAATTAGAGGTGTCTGAAAGGACATTTACTGTCATAATCACTTTTGGTGTTCGTTAACAACAAGTAGATAATTTTACAGTTTGTCACTGTCCATAGGTTGTTAAAATACTAAGGGAAAAGTGCCCTCACTCTCTGGAAAGTCTTCTGCAAAGCTTGACATTGTCTGGAAGTTTCAGACCGGAGTCTCCGGTCTGGCTGGACCGGAGTCGCCGGTGTGGACCGGAATCTCCGCAAGTAACTCCGGTGGTGGCTTCAGGAATCTAGCTGGGATAGTCTGTATAGGGGTGCAGAGCAAGGTCCAGAGGCTTCTACGGAATCTCCGATCTGGGATCAGCCGGAGTCTCCGGTGCTGGAGGAACGGAGTCTCTGGCCTAGTTGGCTCGTGTCTGGCCCTGGTTAATCAGAAGGGTGGTCTGGATGCTAGACCGAAGATAGGACGGAATCGCCGGTGTAGACCGGAGTCTCCGGTGTATAGACCGGAGTCTCCGGTCTAGATTTTCTCAAACGGTCAGAAAACAGTTTGTGGAGGGGGCTTCTTATAAATAGGGACCCTCATCCCCTTCCTCTAGCTGCTCGACCTACTCAAGAACAAAAACTCCATCAGAGCCACCAAATCTACAAGATCTATTCATCAAACCATCAGAAGTCATTGATCTTTGGAGAATCGAAGGAGGAGGCCTTGATCTACAGCTTCACCAAGAGAGATCTTCATTTCCCCCTAATTCACTTGAGGGCCCCCGATCTCTAGTGTTTCTTTGGAAACCCTAACTTTGATTTGGTTCTTACAAGATTTTCGTTGATTGTCTTGACAACTTGCTTGTATTTGGGAGCCTCCAATTAAGTTATGGATGTGTGCCCCGAACTTGTTGTAAAGGTGTCGGCTTCCACCTCGAAGGTTGTCGATATAGTGGAAGGTGAATCGATCCCCTTGGCGGTGAGGTTCATCGGAGAACAAGGGAGGCCTCTCGTGGCATTGGTGGTTTGAAACCACCCCTCTCCAAACGTAGACGTACTTCCCCTCAAAAGGAAGGAACTACGGGAAACAAATCCTTGTTTCTCTACATCCACCACTTTGGTTACTTCTATCCTTTACCGCACTTTACTTACTTGTTCTTTCTTAGTGTTGTGCTAGTTGTTGCTTGGTTGTCATATAGGTAAATTCACCTTAGTTGCATAATCTAGAGAATTTACCTTTCTTGTCAAACCATAAATTGAAAAAGAAGAAAATTTGAAGTAGCACCTATCCACCTCCCCCTTCTAGGTGCCCATACGATCCTTTCAATTGGTATCAGAGCCTCGGCTCTTTATTTGGGCTTTACCGAATAAAGAATTAATTGCAAGGCGAGGCCAAGACACATGTTGGGAACATCCTAGATCAACTTTCCCACACACAAGAGCTTCTAGATGTAAGATGTAAACTTGGGCATGGACACATGATTGAGCTAGAAGCACTAAATAATGCTCTAGAATAAGAACAAGAGACTAGAATCTACCTTGAACTAAAACTTGAAGGTCTTGATGAGGCAAATGACATAATTGTTAATAGACTCATCAAGGAACTTGATCATGCTATTGCTAAATATAAAAGAACTAAAAAGGACAAGATTGAGTTTGGTGTGGTTCATGAAAAACTTGCCGAGGACTATAGCTTACTTAACAAGGCTCACAAGGCATTGGAAAGTGAGCTCTTGTCTCTCACAAAGTCCCATGAAATGCTTCAAACTCAATTGACCAATATTCCTTCACCTAGTAACTTTATTCCTTCTAGTAGTACAACTATTCTTGAAGAAAATGCTAGGTTGAAGGGGGAGCTAGCCAAGGCCACGTTTCCACAAGGTAACAAGTCCATTGATGATCTTTTGAGTAAGCAAAGGTCTAGTGGTGCGAAAGGGAGCATTGGCTTTGTCTCCAAAGCCAAGAAGAGGAAGAACAACAAGAAGAAGAAGGTCAAGTCTGCACAAGAGAAAAACAAGGCCATTGTGGATAGTAAAACCACAAGTGGTAAAACTATGTCTCATGATGATTTTGCAGGAAATGCTAACCCTCATTATGTTTTAATGCGTGATTATTATGGTAATGTGTATGCTCAATATGTTGGCCCATATGATGGTTATATTACTTGGTCTATTTGGGTCCCCAAGATCCTTGTTGCTAACAAAAGAGGACCCATTGAAAAATGGGTACCTAAAAATTAGTTTGATCTTTTGTAGACATATGCTTCCGGAGGGTCAAAGTGGGTGCTCGATAGTGGTTGCACAAGTCATATGACTGGAAGCCCATCTATTGTCAAGGATTTAAGGCCAAATGTGTTGGAATTATGCCCTATAGGCAATAATAAAGATGTTATTATTATAATTCTTGTTCATGATAATGTTTATATTCCATGCTAGAATTGTATTAAGCGGAAACTTTAATACTTGTGTGGTTTGTGAACAACACCGTGTCCCTAGTACGCCTCTATGGACTAGCTCATTGATTAATGATGGTTAAGGTTTCCTAACCATGGACATGAGTTGTCAATTAATAATGAGATCATATCATTGGGAGAATGGTATGGTGGACAGACCCAAACTAAGCGAAGCAATTAGATCGTGTCATCGTGTTCATCTTTGCGAAGCTTTTATTATGTCAAATATTGTATTCCTTAGACCATGAGATAATACAAATCCCTGGTATCGGAAGAAAGCTTTGAGGTCATCAAACGTCATCCTATGAGAGGGTGATCATAAAGGTGTCTCTCAGGTGATCGGAAAGTATCTGTTGGGTTGTATGTATCGAGATGGGATTTGTCCCTCCCAAGTCGGAGAGTTATACTTCGGGCCCACTCGGTGATCTATATCAACACCGCTTGCAAGAATGTGGTTAAGGAGTTAATCACAAAGTGATATCGGATTACGGAACGAGTAAAGTACTTGCTATGAACGAGATTGAACTAGGTATGACGGTACCGACGATCAAATCTCGGGCAAGTAAAATATCACGAGACGAAGGGAATATATATATGGGATTGATTTAATCCTGGCATCGTGGTTCATCCGATATGATCATCGATGAATGTGTGGGAGTCAATATGGGTTTCCAGACCCCGCTGTTGATTATTGATAGAAGATCATGTCTGCATATTCTCGAACCCGCAGGGTCACACACTTAACGTGTCTCAACGCTAGGATAGATTGGATAATTGGTTTATGAGTTTTTGTTCGGAGTCTCGGATGGGATCCGGGAAATCACGAGAGGTTCCGGAGTAGTCCGGAGAATAAGATTCATATAAGGCAGTGCAGTTTTTGGAGTTCGGAATTGTTCCGGGTTAATCGGTATTGTACCGGAAGTTCTAGAACCTTCCGGAAGGGGACCAACGTGGCCCCACCTTCCGGGAGGGGGAATGGGCCTATGAGGGAGTGGCCTGGACGCTTTGGGCCAGAGGCACAAGTCCCCATAGGGCCCAGCCGGCCAAGAGGGTTTAAACTTTAGATAGAGCTTCTAGAAGGGGGGTTTCCTTGCCCCCCACTCCTCCTCCTTTGGGGCCGCCGGTTTGGCTTGGGGAGGGGGCTAGGGTTGCCGCCCCACCCCTCTATATAAAGAGGGCTGGGGGTGCACCACCCCCAAACACCTTCCCCTCCAAGAGCTAGCCGTCCTGCTGCCCTCCTCTCTCTCTCCCTCCCGACTGCGTGTAGGCGAAGCCCTGCTGCAGAAACTCTCCACCATATACACCACGCCGTCGTGTTGTAGATCCAATCCGTCTCTCCACCATACTTGCTGGACCGAGGAAGGAGGAGACGTCGAGGTGCTGCACGTGTGCATCTCACGGAGGCACCGCCACTTGTGGTGCTAGATCGGATCGGATCGCGAGGAGAAGAAGCGAGTACGACTACATCACCCATGTTCCGACGAACGTTCCGCTGTGCGAATCTTCAAGGGTATGAAGATCTAATCCAATCTCTCTCATTGTTTGCATCTCCTAGATTATATCTTGGCTTTCCCTCTGTTCGCATCCATAGAAAATTTTGATTTACTATGCCGCGAAACCCTTCAGTGGTATCAGAGCTAGATCTATGCGTAGATGTGTTTCACGAGTAGAACGCAACATGGTTGTTGCGGGCGTTGATGTTTTCTGTTGCAAGCCTCTTGTTTGTGTTCTTCTTATGACGCGGGATAGTGAGATTTAAGCGGTCCAGGCCAACCTTACACGACGTCGTTCGCGAGACCGGCTCCGCACTTGACGTGTGGCTTGTTCCACACATGCGGCTGGTGGATGTCAGGTTCTCTCACTATAGTTGTCATGGGATTAACACCGGAGTTTGGCAACCATAATATCACCGTTGTGGCTTTCCGTAGGTAAGAATCGTTCTTAGCATATACTCCCATAAGCCACGTAAAACATGCAACGACAAAGTAGAGGCGTCTAACTTGTTTTTGCAGGGAGTGTTTTCTGTGATATGGTATGGCCCAATATGTCATGTGTATAATGTATGCGATGATCATGTTTTGTAATGTTTCACGACTTGCATGTCGATGAGTACACAACCGGCAGGAGCCATATGGTTGTCTTTATAATTGTGTATGACCTGTGTGTCAACTTCTTATACGCCATGTAATAGTTTCACTTTATCGCTAAGTAGTTAGCAATAGTTGTAGTTGCTATTCGTGGTGGAGGCAATCATGGTGGAGTGATGGAGATCATGCCGGCACGCACAAGATGGAGATCATTGCGCGAAGATTGGCTATACCATGTCACATAAAGTTATATGCATGTGATGTTTATCCTTTTATGTATCTTATTATGCTTAGATCGCGACGGTAGCATTATAAGATGATTCCTCACTTAAAGATCAAGATAAAACTGTGTTCTCCCCAAGTATGCACCGTTGCGAAAGTTCGTCGTGTCCAAGCATCACGTGATGATCGGGTGCTATAGACTCTACGCTCACATACAACGGGTGCAAGCCAGTTTTGCACACGCTGAAATACTTGGGTCTAACTTGACGAGCCTAGCATGTACAGACATGGCCTCGGAACACATGAACCGAAAGGTTAAGCATGAGTCATATGAATGATATGATCGACACTTCGTTGTCCACCATTGAAACCACATCTCTTCTCGTGAAGATCGGATTAGGTGAGGTGAATTTGGATCGTGTTCACTAAACAACTTGAGGGATGTTGAATTTAGTGGGAGTTCATCTAGTAATTTGATTAAAAGTTGAATTAGTTATCATGAACATAGTCTAATTTGTACTTGCAAATATTGTAGATCAAATGGCTAAGTCCAACTTCAACTTCAACGTTTTTGCCGAGAAGGAAAAGCTTAGAAACAATGGGTCTAACTTCACCAATTGGTTCCGCATTCTGAGAATCATTCTCGCTTGCGGACAAAAGGACTATGTCCTTGAGAAAGCGCTAGGTGACGCCCCTGCTATAGATGCACCGGCTGATGAGAAAACTGTTTATCAGTCGCGCAAGGATGATTATGATTTGATTAAGATCGCCATGTTGTATGCTATGGAATCGGATCTTCAAAATTGTTTTGAGGAGTTCGCCAGGCCCTTTGAGATTCTTAAGGAGCTGAAAACTATGTTTCAGACTCAGGCCCGTTCTGAGAGATATGAGTTCTCTAAGAAATTCTTTAACTACAAGATGGAGGAAGGGAGTTCCGTTAGTGAGCACTCCATTAAGATGTCGGGCTACACTCAACGCCTTGAGCAGCTGGACTGCAAGATTCCAGAGGAGCTCAAGATTGACAGAGTTATGCAATCACTCCCTCCTAGCTACAAAAGTTTTGTAGTTGCTCACAATCAAATTGGTTCCACTGATATGATCACTGAGCTCTTCGCTAAGATGAAAGTAGCGGAGGTGGACATCAAAAAGAATAATCATATGTTGATGGTCAACAAGCCCCCCACCTTCAAGAAAGGTAAGGGTGCAAAGAAACCCTTCAAGAAAGGCGGCGGCAAGAGCGTTGCCCCTGCTGAGAAGAAGCTCAGGTCTGGTCCTAAGCCGGACACTGAGTGCTTCTATTGCAAGGACAAGGGTCACTGGAAGCACAACTGTCCGAAGTACTTAGCGGACAAGAAGGCTGGCACCATCAAAGGTATATTTGATATACATGTTATTGATGTTTTCCTTACTAGCCCTCGTTGTAGTGCCTGGGTATTTTATACCGGTTCAGTTGCTAATATTTGTAACTCGAAACAGGAGCTACGGAATAGACGGCGGCTTGCGAGGGATGAGGTGACGATGCACGTTGGCAACGGATCAAGAGTTGATGTGATGGCCGTCGGCACGCTCTCCTTAGTTTTACCTTCGGGATTAGTTTTAAACCTTAATAAGTGTTATTATGTGCCTGCGTTGAGCATGAACATTATTTCTGGATCTTGTTTATTGCAAGACGGTTATTCATTTAAATCGGAGAATAATGGTTGTTCTATTTATATGAGTAACATCTTTTATGGTCATGCACCTATTGTGAATGGTTTATTTCTTCTAAATCTCGAAAGGGATGAAACACACATCCATAACATTGAGGCTAAGAGATGCAAAGTAGATAGTGATAATACTACTTATTTGTGGCACTGTCGTCTAGGTCATATTGGTGTAAAGCGCATGAAGAAACTCCATTCTGATGGACTTTTGGAGTCTCTTGATTTTGAATCATTTGACACATGCGAACCATGCCTCATGGGCAAGATGATCAAAACCCCGTTCTCCGGTATGATGGAGCGAGCAACGGACTTGTTGGAAATCATACATACCGATGTATGCGGACCGATGAGTGTTTCGACGCGCGTTGGATATCGCTATTTTCTCACTTTTACCGATGACTTAAGTAGATATGGTTGTATCTATTTAATGAAACATAAATCTAAAACATTTGAAAAGTTCAAGGAATTTCAGAATGAAGTGGAGAACCATCGTAACAGAAAGATTAAGTTTCTACGATCCGATCGTGGAGGTGAATATTTGAGTTATGATTTTCTCACGCATCTTAAAGCAAGCGGAATCGTTTCGCAACTCACGCCACCCGGAACACCACAGCGCAATGGTGTGTCTGAACGCCGGAATCGAACCTTATTAGATATGGTCCGATCAATGATGTCTCTTACTGATTTGCCTTTATCATTTTGGGGTTATGCATTAGAAACTGCTGCATTCACTTTAAATAGGGCTCCATCTAAATCCGTTGAGACGACACCGTATGAACTGTGGTTTGGTGCTAAACCTAAGTTGTCGTTTCTTAAAGTTTGGGGATGCGAAGCTTACGTCAAGAAGTTGATGCCGGACAAGCTCGAACCCAAAGCGGAGAAATGCGTCTTCATAAGATACCCTAAGGAAACTATTGGGTATACCTTCTATCATAGAACCGAAGGCAAAGTGTTTGTTGCAAAGAACGGTTCCTTTCTTGAGAAGGAGTTTCTCTCGAAAGAAGTGAGTGGGAGGAAAGTAGAGCTAGACGAGGTTATTGAACCTTCTCTTGAATTGGAGTGTAGCGCAGCACCTGAAATTGTTCCAGTGCCGCCTGCACCAACAATAGAGGAAGCTAATGACAAGGATCATGAAGCTTCGGACGATGTTGCTACTGAACGTCGCAGGTCGACAAGGTCGCGTGCCCCTCCTGAGTGGTACGGCAACCCTGTCTTGACTGTCTTGTTAGTAGAAGACAGTGAACCTACAAACTATCAGGAAGCGATGATGATCTCAGACTCTGAGAAATGGCTAGAAGCCATGAAATCCGAATTGGGATCCATGAGCGAAAACTCTTGTTAGTATGGACTTTGGTGGACCCTCCTAGCGACCGAAAGGCCGTTGAGTGCAAATGGATCTTCAAGAAGAAAACGGACGTGGATGGTAACGTTACCGTCTATAAAGCACGGCTTGTTGCGAAAGGTTTTCGACAAGTTCAAGGTGTTGACTACGATGAGACTTTCTCTCCCGTAGCGATGTTTAAGTCCATTCGGATTTTATTAGCAATTGCTGCCTTTCATGATTATGAAATATGGTAGATGGATGTCAAGACTGCTTTCCTCAATGGCAACATTGATGAAGAGTTGTATATGATGCAACCCGAAGGTTTTGTCGATCCTAAGGATGCTGATAAAGTATGCAAACTTCAGCGTTCCATTTATGGACTGAAGCAAGCATCTCGGAGTTGGAACCTTCGTTTTGATCAAGTGATCAAGAGCTTTGGATTTGTTCCAAATTGCTACGAAGCTTGCATCTACAAGAAAGTGAGTGGGAGCTCGGTGACGTTTCTGGTACTATATGTGGATGACATATTGATTATTGGAAATGACATCAACATGCTTAACGATGTGAAGAGTTATTTGAACAAGTGTTTTTCAATGAAAGACCTAGGTGAAGCTGCTTATATATTGGGCATCAAAATCTATAGAGATAGACAAAGACGCCTGATAGCTTTAAGCCAGAGTACATACCTAGACAAAGTTCTGGAAAGGTTCAGAATGGATAAGGCAAAGAAAGGTTCAGTGCCTATGTTGTCAGGTAAGATATTGAGCAAGGCTCAGTGTCCAGCTACGGTAAATGATAGGGAAGCTATCAGCAAAGTGCCTTATGCCTCGGCCATAGGTTCTATCATGTATGCCATGCTGTGTACTAGACCGGATGTGTCCAATGCTCTTAGTTTGACGAGCAGATATCAAAGTGATCCAGGAGTGGAACACTGGAAAGCCGTGAAGAACATCCTAAAGTACCTAAATAGGACTAAAGAAATGTTCTTAGTCTATGGGGGTGATGAACAGCTTGTCGTAAAAGGTTACGTCGACGCTAGTTTCGACACCGACAAGGATGATTCTAAATCTCAGACAGGATACTTGTATATTTTGAATGGAGGAGCTGTGAGCTGGAGAAGCTGCAAGCAAAGCGTGATCGCAGGATCTACAGTAGAAGCGGAATACATGGCTGCTACAGAAGTGTCAAGTGAAGGAGTTTGGATCAGGAACTTCATCACTGAGCTTGGCGTGGTTCCAAGTGCATTGGACCCACTGGAGATATTGTGTGACAACACTGGCGCCATAGCACTCGCTAAGGAACGAAGATATCATCCAAAGACCAAGCATATCAACCGCAAGTTTCATATAATCCGAGATTATATAGCAGATGGAGATCTGAAGATTAGCAAAGTACATACAGATCTGAATGTCGCAGATCCATTGACTAAACCTCTTCCACGTGTAAAACATGATCAGCACCTCAGTGCCATGGGTGTGAGATTGTTGCCAAATGTAAACTAGATTATTGACTCTAGTTCAAGTGGGAGACTGTTGGAATTATGCCCTAGAGGCAATAATAAAGATGTTATTATTATAATTCTTGTTCATTATAATGTTTATATTCCATGCTAGAATTGTATTAAGCGGAAACTTTAATACTTGTGTGGTTTGTGAACAACACCGTGTCCCTAGTATGCCTCTATGGACTAGCTCATTGATTAATGATGGTTAAGGTTTTCTAACCATGGACATGAGTTGTCAATTAATAATGAGATCATATCATTGGGAGAATGGTATGGTGGACAGACCCAAACTAAGCGAAGCAATTAGATTGTGTCATCGTGTTCATCTTTGCGAAGCTTTTCTTATGTCAAATATTGTATTCCTTAGACCATGAGATAATACAAATCCCTGGTATCGGAAGAAAGCTTTGAGGTCATCAAACGTCATCCTATGAGAGGGTGATCATAAAGGTGTCTCTCAGGTGATCGGAAAGTATCTGTTTGGTTGTATGTATCCCTCCCAAGTCGGAGAGATATACTTCGGGCCCACTCGGTGATCGATATCAACACCGCTTGTAAGCATGTGGTTAAGGAGTTAATCACAAAGTGATATCGGATTACGGAACGAGTAAAGTACTTGCTGTGAACGAGATTGAACTAGGTATGACGGTACCGACGATCAAATCTCGGGCAAGTAAAATATCACGAGACGAAGGGAATATATATATGGTATTGATTGAATCCTGGCATCGTGGTTCATCCGATATGATCATCGATGAATGTGTGGGAGTCAATATGGGTTTCCAGACCCCGCTGTTGATTATTGATAGAAGATCATGTATGCATATTCTCGAACCCGCAGGGTCACACACTTAACGTGTCTCGGCGCTAGGATAGATTGGATAATTGGTTTATGAGTTTTTGTTCGGAGTCTCGGATGGTATCTGGGACATCACAAGAGGTTCCGGAGTAGTCCGGAGAATAAGATTCATATAAGGCAGTGCAGTTTTTGGAGTTCGGAATTGTTCCGGGTTAATCGGTATTGTACCGGAAGCTTCTAGAACCTTCCGGAAGGGGACCAACGTGGCCCCACCTTCCGGGAGGGGGCATGGGCCTATGAGGGAGTGCCCTGGCCGCTTTGGGCCAGGGGCACAAGGCCCCATAGGGCCCAGCCAGCCAAGAGGGTTTAAACTCTAGATAGAGCTTCTAGAAGGGGGGGTTTCCTTGCCCCCCACTCCTCCTCCTTTGGGGCCGCCGGTTTGGCTTGGGAAGGGGGCTAGGGTTGCCGCCCCACCCCTCTATATAAAGAGGCCTAGGGGCGCACCACCCCCCCACACCTTCCCCTCCAAGAGCTAGCCGTCCTGCTGCCCTCCTCTCTCTCTCCCTCCCGACTGCGTGTAGGCAAAGCCCTGCTGCAGAAACTCTCCACCATATACACCACGCCGTCGTGTTGTAGATCCAATCCGTCTCTCCACCATACTTGCTGGACCGAGGAAGGAGGAGACATCGAGGTGCTACACGTGTGCATCTCACGGAGGCACCGCCACTTGTGGTGCTAGATCGGAGCGGATCGCGAGGAGGAGAAGCGAGTACGACTACATCACCCACGTTCCGACGAACGTTCCGCTGTGCGAATCTTCAAGGGTATGAAGATCTAATCCAATCTCTCTCGTTGTTTGCATCTCCTAGATTAGATCTTGGCTTTCCCTCTGTTCGCATCCGTAGAAAATTTTGATTTACTATGCCGCGAAACCCTTCAAAATGTTGATCAAATATCCATGGCATATGCCGACAAGTCAAAATCTAAGGTAATGGGTTTTGGCAAGGTAGTGGTTGCTCACGATATTACACTCGTGAACGTCATGCTTGTTGAGACCCTTGGATACAATTTACTTTCAGTCTGTGCTTTTGGAAAGATGGGATTTGCCGTCTTTGTTGATAATGATATTGTGGTACTCATGTGGAGCAAGTCTCTCAAGGTCGCTTTCGTTGGGTACGTAGAACATGACTTGTATGTGGTGGAATTTTCGTGTAAAACCACTACAAGTGCGATGTTCTTATTCGGAAAGGCCGATGTGGGTTGGTTATGGCATCGCCGACTAGCCCACATCAATATGAGAACTTTGGACCGTCTCCACAAGGAGGGCCATATTGTTGGACTAAAAGAAAATGTTTCCTTTGCCAAAGACCGTGTTTGTAGGTCTTGTGTTCTAGGAAATATGCATGATGCTCCCCACAAGCCAAAGAACTGATTCAAGTCAACAAAGATCTTGGAGCTCCTTCATGTGGACCTTTTTGGTCCCCCATCTCATGCAAGTCTTGGTGGGAAGAAATATTGTTTGGTTATTGTTAATGACTTTTCAAGATACTCATGGGTATATTTCTTCAAGTTGAAGAGTGAGACCCAAAATACCTTCATCGACTTCATCAACTTGGTTCAACGACAATACAATGTCCCCATGTTGATAATAAGAAGCGACAATGGCACCGAGTTCAAGAACTACACTTTGAATGATTTCCTTAGTGATGAGGGGATAAAACACCAATATTCCGCTGCATATACCCCTCAATAAAATGGTGTTTCCAAGAGTAAGAACCGGACTCTTATTGAGATGGCTAGGACCATGTTGGCGGAGTTTAAATCTCCATACAACTTTTGGGACGAAGCCATCTCCACCGCTTGCCATGCATAAAACCGGCTCTACCTCCGCAAAGAAATCAACAAGACTCCATACGAGATACTTACCGGTAACAAGCCCAACATATCTTACTTCCGGGTGTTCGGTTGTAAGTGTTTCTATCTCATAAAAGGTTGTCGTTTGTACAAATTTGATTCTAAAGAATTAGAGGGTAATTTTGTTGTCTATGGTCTCAAATCTCACACTTATAGAATCTATGATAAGCTCTCCGGAGCCGTCATAGAATCTTGTAGTGTGACCTTCGAAGAATATGATGGTCCCCAAGGGGGCGTGTTGATGCTTGTGATGCAGATGATGAAATGCCTCAGGATGCCATAGGAAGAATGGGTGTGGGATATATCCGCCCCATTGAGGAACCCCTTGTGGCGGATCGAGAAGAACTATGCTCTACTCAAGTGGAGCCCTCATCTTCACAACAACAACAACATGTTCAATCTACCGAGGTGGACGATGACACAAGCCAAAGACAACCTGTGGATGTCGTGGTATTGCCGATGAGTACGCCATGGAGGGGTCCTCATAGTGCGTGTTTAGAGACGTGGGGTAAGGCGGACGGTTGACGGGTACGAGGTAACACAGCTTACCAAGGTTCAGATCCCACAACGGTGGCGGAATCCTACTCCTGCTATAAATCACTATAATGGCAATACGCCGAGTTACAGAGATAGGTTCGCTGTGCGAGGTTGTATGAATCGATACTAGGTTGTCATCTATGAACGTGCCCTAAAGGCTCCCATAGGCCCGACTTATATAGTTGCCAGGTCCTAGGGTTACAGGGAAAAGTCCTAGCCGGACAGGTTACAGAGTCCTACACCATCTATTACTAGTCTTGTGTATCTTGCACTCCAAGGCTCCGGGTACGTTGGTGACTCCACCGTAGCCTTCCTTTATCCGGCATGGGCCTCCCTTCTGGATCTGTCTAACTGGGCCGCCCAGCAGGACATAGGCCACGCTACCGACTATGGGCCACCCGGGTTATCCGGATAAGTGACATGCTATGAGGATACCCATATAGCATATCCCCAACAGTAGCCCCCGGAGAACTCCGAGATCTTGCGCCGTCTTGCCTCTTAAGATGAATGCTCTGTCTAGTTGGATGTCGGCAAATCGTCAAGAAATATCTTGTAGTCCTCCCAAAGAACCCTGCAAAGCTTTCTCCGTCTTCAACTTGTAAGCCGGAGAAATGCTGAATCTTCCATTGTACTCTTCCGTAGTCGGATTGAATCCGTCCATGTTGGAATCTTCGATGTGACGGCTCATTTACCCATGTCAGGTAGGACGATGTAGGCTTAGGTCAGCGTCGCCTTGTAACTCACACATGCAGAGAACGCAATCATATCTGATTTTCCCGCGCGAGTGATACGAACTGTTGGCGGCGACGGTTGGAGATGTGGCGAAATTTCCGCGCACGTTCGCGAACACGTCGTCTACGCGGCAACCGTCCGATCAAGCTGCACGAATCTTGATGCCGAGGATGATAAATAGTAACCGTGGGGAAATTTCCACTTTTTTCCTCATTCTCCTCGCATCATATTCTTCCTCCAGCCGCGCGTCTCCTCGAACTCTCTGCAAGAACTCTCGAAAAAACACTAGCTCCAATCTGCACCAGTTGCACCCAATCTTCACTCCATGGCTAGCAGCAGCACGTCTCCATCAATGGAGGCGTCAAGCGAAGACGCGGCAAAGACGGTGAGCTCCCTCGTCGTGCCCCCAGAGGGTTTGGTCATCCCTGCATCGGTGGTGATCGAGTCCACCGGCGGCGACCTAAATTTGGCGGCGCTAGAGCCACTGGAGGAGGAACCAGACTCGCACAAGGGTGACTGGCACGGCTTGGATATCACAGAACGTGATATCCAAGAGATGGTCACCGAAGGCTACCTCCCCGCGACGGAGGGACTTGCCTGGCGGGCGGCGCCGGCAGGCGAGGTGACATCTTCTCCCCAAGCCGGAGAAAAGGTGTATCTCAAAGCTCAACTGGTACGCGGCGTCTCCCTGCCCATCTCCAACTTCTTCCTCTCCGTCTTGAACCATTATAGAGTCCAGCCCCAGAACCTTTCCCCCAATAGTATCTTAGTGCGTAGCAACTACGCGGCACTTTGCGAGGGATACTTAGGGATAAGGCTTAGGTTATACCTTTTTGTGTACTTCTTCACCGTCAAACGTGAAGCCAGACATAGCAAGGAAGAGCTTAGGAACTGTGGCACCATAAGCTTCAATATTCGACCTTGCCGGCGGTTCCCCGACATCGTCGGCCACGAGTCCTGCAAGAATTGGCAACAGACGTACTTTTATGGCCCAGGCATCCCTCTTGCTGGCCGACAAGTTAAGTACCCGGACTTCGTTGACGGAGCCGCCGCTGAAGCCTCGTCATGGAGATCCCATGCCTCCCTTCCCTCCGACCTCGACGCTTTTCGCGCGATAAGGCGGATCGAATGGTTTGTAGAGACGGGATTGACCGGCTTGGACCTAGCCATGTGCTGGTTCATCAGGCGAATCCAACCTCTGCAGCACCGCGCGAAGCTCATGCACTAGTATACCAGCGACAGAAGGGATAGCCTCTGCATCTCCGTGGACAACTTCTCGAGCGACTCCGTCAAGTTCCGCCTTAAGGACATCATCAAGGTGAAGGATAAGAAGCGCGGCTTCACCATCACCTACGACATGTTCGTAGACGGCAAGTGCCCAAAGGTAAGTTTTTATTTTCCGTGTACGACATATACTCCAGTTCTTCCGTCTTGCAAATATCATCTTTTCTTAACACGGTGATTTCTTACTTAACAGCTTAGCGACATAGATGAGATGAGCATGGCTCCTCAAATCTATGATCCAAAGATAAAGGAAGTCACGGTCGTGTCCGACGACGAAGCTCCGTTGGCACGGAAGCGGAAGAGCTCCACCTCTGACGCTATCGACGGAGGCAAGAAGAAGAAGACGGAGGGTGGAGCCTCCAAAAAGACTACCGCCACCCTGGAGGCAGAAAAGAGAAGAATTACCGAGATCCCCTTTGCTAAAGCACCCCCACTTGTGTAAGCTTCTCATTCTCCGACATTGTCTATTTATCTGTCTTGCTCATGTACTTATGAATTTTGCACGTTTCAGGAAGAAAGCCATGACCAGCCTCAAGAAGACCTCCAAAACTTTGGGGGCTTCTCGAAATATCAAAGACATGATGCAACGCGACGCCTCCCCCGCCATCGCCCCTACTACTCCTGCCGTGAAACCCTCGTCTGCCCCGACAAGCTCACAAGCTAAGGAGGCATCTGGCCCTCCCGTCATGGAAGTGGACTTAGGTGCTTCTACCGAGGTTGCAGTCATCGGTGAGCAGGCGACGCAGGAAAGTACCGCCCAACAAATGGCTAAAGATCCGGCTAAGGATGCCATCGGTGGCGGCAAGGCGGTGGTGGAAGCTGGTACTTCTGCCGAAGGCGGCGTCCTTGCTCCCCAGAAACCATTTGAGTTTCCAAAGATAGTCTACCCGACACTTACGCCGAGTAGCACAACTCTGGTTCCTGGAGCAGCACCGACATCTCCGACGTGCGGTCTTGAGGAGCTCCTCCGCCAAGCAGACATCTTGTAAGGAAACAACATCTCCTTTGGCAAGCTGCTGGCCGAGAGCGCTACAAACCTCAAGATCATTGCACTTGTAAGTTTTATTTGCCTTTCATATTTCATATGAGTATCCCACTGTAGACCCCGAGGATGTAGACATAAAATCATAGGCTTTTGCATCTAGATGCTCTAAGAGTGAATAGGCTAGAAAACTTCTCACTGTAGCCCCCAAGGATTTAGATGGAATGAATTATTCCGATTAGATGCTTTAAGAGTAGCATACGTAGTGTTTATAAATTTCAATACTGTAGCCCCCAAGCTTCTAGTTGAAACTAAATTAGTTTCGACTAGATGCTTAAAGAAAGCTAAGAATATGTCCGAGTTAAAAACTTTATACTGTAACCCCAAGCTTCTAGTTGTAACTGAATTAGTTCCGACTAGATGCTTAAAGAAAGCTAAGCATATTGTTAAGTCAAAAACTCTCGCTGTATCCCCCGAGCGTCTAGATGGAAAATTTCCGACTAGATGCTATAGGCAGACCAAACAACGTTTAACTTTGTCCTTTTTTCCACAGAATGAGAATTCTCAGAGGGGCATGGCAAATGACAAGTATCAGAAGATGCACGCAGATCTTGAAGCCGAAAAGGGTAAAACTGCCATCTTGAAGGAACAGATCATCAAAAACAAGAGTCTGTTTTCTTTTTGTGCATTCCGTCTTGGTTTTGTGCCTATGTTCTCCGAGTACTTACTGTGTACTTTGCTTTCTTCGACTTGCAGACCATGTTGCCAAGGCCAAGGACATTGTCGAGCAATCCAAGCACATTCAGCAGCTGGATAGTGAGAACAAGATCCTTAAAAAGGAGAGAGAAGACATGTTGAAAATGCATGAGTCAATGAAGGCCTTGCAGGATTCCGCCACCGAGGAAATCAACCGCTTGAAGGAGGAGATCGTGATCTTAAAAGATCAGAAGCGATCTGCCGATGAGAAGAATCACCGCCATAGCAAGGCGTACCAACTCCTCCAACAAGAGAAACAATCCTTGGCGGACACCCTCTGGCAAACCGAGGCCAGCATCTTCAGTAAGTTTTCTCCGCCTTGCATTTCTGTAGTCTGGATACTTTGAATTGTTGAACTCATGCGCTCCTTGTCGGAATTTGCAGCTATTATGGGTTTAACCAGATCGCCTCCTCCAGCCAAGGAATTCATGGTTCTTGCCGGCAACTTCATCAACACCGCCATCACCAAAGCCAAGGAGATTGCCAAGCCCCTCCAGATAAACATCAAGGCATCGGAATCCGTGGCGAAGTACTCGGAGATTCTACGCCGAGCCCCCGAGCGTATCACAAGCTGGAAAGCTTCGTGTGCATGAGCTGGCGCGAGGATGGCGCTGTCAATGGTCAAGGCACATTACAAAGGTGCCTACATCGACACGGTGACCTCTGGTATCCCTGACGTCGATGATGATGGCAAAGAGATCGATCATGAAGCCATCTTGTCGTCACTCGCGTGTTATGACACCAGAGTTGCCGAGTTGGTGGACATCGACGTCTTCGTGCCCATGAACATCATCGACGGCGGCAACCAAGATTCCTCCGAGTCCCACCACAGTGCCGACTTCGAGGGTGATTCTGTGGCTGGTGACGATGCTTCCTCCAAGTCTCCTGCGCCAAAGGAATGAAAAACAACTTTGTAATATTTGTTTCACCTTTGGTGTATATGCAGAAAAAACTTGTTGATGTAACTTAAGGCGGAAAACAATGGTTGTTTATTTCCTGCTTCTTAAGAACTAGTTTCTAGCATGTATATATTCTTTAAGAAAGTTCTGGCTTATCCATTACTTTGGTTCTTATGCTTGAATTTTCGTGAGTCGGAAGACTCGTTGTCGGAACCATGCGCTCCGGGTAGTCATCATCCGGGTCACGTCGCTTACGCTTATGATCCTCGTTGGGTATATCCTTTAGTTCACGATTGTCAACAAGGTAGTAAGACCCATTGAGTAGCGCCTTGCTTATGATGAACGGTCCTTCCCATGGCGGGGATAATTTTTGCGACTTCTTCTACTTAAGTTGGAGCACCAAATCCCCCTCTTTAAACAAGCGATGCCGAACGCGGCGACTATGGTAGCTGCGGAGCTTCTGCTGGTAGATGGCGGATCTTTGGCATGCCAAAATGCGCTCCTCCTCGAGAAAGTCCACATCTAGGCGTCTGGATTCTTCAGCGTCATCTTCGTCGTAGGCGGTAACTCTTGGTGCATCGTGAAGGATGTCGGAAGGCAGGATGGCTTCTGCTCCGTATACCATGAAATAAGGGGTGTAGCCGGTGGATCTGTTGGGTGTAGTTCGTAAACTCCACATCATAGATGGCAATTCTTCCGGCCATGCTCCAGCTGCTCTATGTAGCGGTGCCTCAAGACGTGGCTGGATTCCCTGCAGAATTAATCCATTGGCTCGCTCAACCTAGCCGTTGGATTGTGGGTGTGCCACAGAAGCAAGATCAAGTCGGATGCCTTTCTCCCAACAATATGCCTCCACTTCTCTGAGTGACAAATTGCTGCCGTTGTCGGTGATAATGCTATGTGGGAGACCAAATCTCACCACTAGATCCTGGACAAACCTGAGGGCAGTTGCCCCATCAAGATTTCTAATGGGTTTAGCTTCTATCCATTTAGTGAATTTATAAACTGCTATAAGGAGATGCGTAAACCCACAGGGTGCCGTTTGTAACGGTCCCACCATGTCTAGCTCCCAGACTTCAAACGCCCAAGTTATTGGTATTGTTCATAGTTCTTCAGCAGGAACATGCGGTTGTCGGGCATAATACTGGCATCCCATGCATGTCTCAACCAGCTTGTCAGCGTCCGCCTTCGCGGTCAGCCAGTAGAATCCTTGCCAGAAAGCTTTCGCGACCAACGATCGGCGGCGTGATGCCCGCAATCTTCGAGATGGATTTCGCGTAGGATTTCCATACCTTCTAGCTGAGAAACACACTTTAGGTATACACCAGTAGTGCTTCTTTTGTAGAGTTGCCCATTGATTATGGTATAACCCTTTGCTCGTCGTACTATTTGCCGTCTTTCAACTTCATCGTCGGGCAAAGTTCCATGTTCGAGATATTCCATGAACGGTTTTGTCCAAGCCGGAGGGACCTTAGTCACCATGTTGAAGAAAGAGTCAGCTCTATCTGGGTTGTCGATGTCCGCCCCCTTCACAGATGGTGTGCGCAGGTGCTCTAGGAAAACTCCTGGCGGAATTTGTTTGAGCCCTGATCCAAGCTTAGACAGCAGATCAGCCGCCTCGTTTTGTTCCCTAGGTACATACTTGACTTCGTAGCCCAAGAAGCTCTTCGCTATCTCGTCCACTTCGTCTCGATATGCCGCCATCATAGGGTTCCGCGCATTCCAGGTGCCAGCCACCTGCTGGGCAACCAAGTCGGAATCTCCACAGTAAACTATGCGCTTGATGCCAATATCCTTGGCTACACGCAGTCCGTGAATAAGTGCTTCATACTACGCCATGTTGTTTGTAGCCTCGAAGTGGATCTGCAGAACGTAGTGTAGCTTGTCTCCTGTTGGTGACTGTAGCAATACACCAGCCCCCGAGCCGTTGAGCAGCTTTGATCCGTCAAAGTGCATCACCCAGTACTCTGGATCTGGCAACGGATTAGCATCTGGCATCTCTGTCCAATCTGCAACAAAATCCGCCAAGGCTTGTGACTTGATAGCGTCGCGTCTCTTGTAGGTGATCTCGAAGGCTGCGAGTTCAATGCCCCACTTCGCGACCCTTCCTGTAGCATCGCTGTTATTGATAATGTCTGACAGTGGAGTCTTTCTCACCACTGTGATTGGGTGCTCCTAAAAGTAATGCCTCAGCTTCCGAGAAGCAAGGAATACTCCATAAGCTATATTTTGGTAGTGCGGGTAACGCAACTTGGACTCTGTCAATACCTCGCTCACATAGTAAACTGGTCGTTGAACTCCGTGCTCATAGCCTGGTTCCTTCCGCTCTACCATGACGACGATGCTGATAAACCGGTTGGTTGCCGCCATGTAAATTAACAGGGGCTCTCCAGGCTTGGGTGCTGCAAGGATGGGCGCTGAGGAAAGAATCTCCTTGAGCTGCTTCAATGCTGCATCTTCTTCGTCCGTCCACGTGAATTTGTCCGCCTTCTTCAGCAACTTGTACAGCGGCAGAGCCTTCTCTCCAAGTCGGCTGACGAACCGACTAACTGCTGCAACACAACCTGTTAGTCGTTGAATGTCCTTTAGGCATGTCGGACGGTTTATGTTTAAGATGGCCTTGATTTTCTCCGAGTTGACCTTGATTCCACGTTGGGAAACGATGAAACCCAACAATTTTCCGGCTGGAACCCCGAAGACACACTTCCTAGGGTTAAGCATCATGTTGTATTTCCGGAGATTATCAAAGGTTTCTTTTAAGTCGGAGATTAAGTCATTTGACTTTTTAGACATCACCGCAATATCGTCCACATAAGCATGAACATTCCGACCAATTTGGTCGTGGAGGCAACGTTGCATTGTCCGCAGGTACGTAGCACCTGCGTTTTTCAGCCCAAAGGGCATCGTCACATAGCAAAACATGTTGTATGGGGTAGTGAACAAAGTGGCCAATTGGTCTGACTTCCTCATCTTGATCTGGTGGTATCCTGAGTATGCATCGAGAAAACACAAAAGCTCCAAGCCAGCCGTCGAGTCAATGACTTGGTCAATGCGAGGCAAAGAAAACGAATCTTAGGGACATGCTTTGTTCAAGCCGGTGTAATCAACACACATTCTTAATTCATTGGTTCCCTTTTTGGGGACAAGTACAGGATTGGCCACCCATTGGGTGTGAATGACTTCTCGGATAAATCTAGCTTTAAGTAACCTAGCTATCTCTTTGCCAATGGCGCGTCTCTTCTCATCTCCAAAGCGTCGTAGAGGTTGTTTCACTGGTTTACATTTTGGGTCAATGTTTAAGCTGTGCTCGGCAAGTTCGCTAGGTACACCTTTCATGTCGGCAGGTTCCCAGGAAAAGATGTCCCTATTCTCACGGAGGAACTCGACGAGTGCGCTTTCCTATTTGGGATCCAGGTTCGTCCCAATGGCGGTGACCTTGGAGGCATCGCCTACCACAAGTTCCACCGGCTTGGTCTCGATGGTGGCCTTGATCGCAGGAGCGGAGTCGGAGATCTGCTTCTTCGACGCGGGTATCTCTGAGTCATTGACCTTGCTCTGGATCTCTTTGAATTCTTCGCTGTAGAGGACAGCTTCTGCAACGGCTGCTTCATTGATCTTGCAGTCCCTTGCCTTGGTAAAGCTTCCGGATATGGTGATGACACCATTTGGTCCCGGTATCTTGAGTTTGTTGTAGACGAAGCATGGCTTGGCCATGAACGTGTGGAATATGTCGCGGCCGAATATGACATGGTACATGCTCTTGAAGGGGACCACCTCGAAGGTCATGCGCTCTTGGCGGTAATTGTTAACATCGCCAAAGGCAACCTGAAGTGTAATGCACCCAAGGGACCGAGCCTCCCGACCAGGAACTACACCATGGAAGATGGTATTGGTCCGCCTTAGGTTTGCCTCCGTCAAGTTCATCTTCTGCAGTGTATCCAGGTACATGATGTTGACGCTGCTTCCACTATCCACCATACACTTGGTGAACTCCACGCCGTCAATCAAGGGGTTGATGACCATGGCGTACTGGTTCTCCGTACGTACGAGGTCTGGGTGGTCCATCCTGTCCCAAGTTATTGGAACCTCCGACCAGCGCAGGGACTAGGGAACTGGGGGGAGAGTGGCCATCAGTATCCTCAGAGAGGTCTTCTGTTGTTGGACGGCGGGTGTGCCAAGGAAAGTGTGGTAGACTGGAGCCTTCTTTGCGAAGGGGTTCTTTCCCTTGTCGTCGCTCTTGGCGGCGTGCTTGGGGTCAACGTCTTCGTCCATATCACTTGAATCCTTGGACTCCTACTCCTTCTTCTTCCCCTTGCCCTTGTCTCGCGGTCTGTTCTTCCGACTTTGCTTGTATCCGGACTCCGGGTCTTCCTTGAGGTCGTTGACAAACTTGCAGTGTCGATTGGTATGGGTGGCCTTGCCGTTGGCGTCGAGGTGTACGAGGCACGGCATATTGCGGTACTCCTCGTAGGGTTGGGGAACACGGAGCGGTGCCGAGGTTGTTTCACTGCCTCGCTGCTGCCCACGGCCAGCTCCCCTTCCTCAGACACGTTGTCCGCCATCACCTCATCCTGCAAAAGTCATAGCGACCATGTCGGTAGATTGCTTTTCTTCTGGAGCGGTTTTCCGCTTTGTACTGCTGTTCCTCGGAGCTTGAGTTGGAACGGCTATTGCAGGCAATGAGCCGCGAGCATCGTCGTCGGCAGCTATGAACTCACTAGTCAACTGAATCATCTGGTTCAAGTCAAGCTGGTGATTGTCCTGCAAGCGCTTCAGCTTATGTCGGAGCAACGTGCCTCTTTCCAACCCGTCGATGAAGGCGTCCATGGCGGTCTGGGCGTGCACTCCTGCGCAGGAATTCTTCATGTCCAGCCAGCGAGAGGGTAGGCGCGAGATGTCTCGTCTTTCTCTTGCACACACCACTGTAGATCGCCCACAGTGCAGGGAAGCTTGTATGTACCCTCAAAGTTCTTGGTGAACGCTTCTTGCATGTCCAACCAGTTGTAGATGGATTTCTCCGGCAAGTCGTCGATCCATTGATGGGCCGTGCCCGCCAACATTAATGGGAGGTAGTTGACGGCGACGTTGGGGTTGCCTCCGGCAATCTCCACCGCGTTGTCGTAGTCCTGCAACCATGTGGCTGGCTTGGCGGTGCCGTCATAGGGATTGATGGTATTGTCAATCCGGAAACCTTTGGGGTAAGTTGCGGACCGTATTGCAGGTCCAAAGCAACGTGGTCCAGATATGGTCCTTCCCGGGCCTCGTGGATCTTATCGATCCGTGAACGCGCATCGTATGGCTCCGGGTTCTTCTTCTTGTCAACAGGGGATGGGCTGCGTGAACGATGCGGGCCTCTTACGCCATGGTGACTGCTTGGTGGTGACGGAGGCGGAGGTGGCGGTGGGTTAGCCTTCTTGCTATTACCCTCCTGCGATGCCTCACGCCTGTCACAGTTGCTTGTCGGATGCGGAGGGTCATGGCGTGATCTGCTCTTGTGTCCTTGGTTGCGCTCTCCGTCATGACGGGTCTGCTCCGTGTTATCGTGGATGACGATGCCGCACTGCTTTGGTGGGGGCATATCCGCAGGATGGTGAGTCTTGTAATCTTCGCGATGTCGGGGGGATCGGGGCGGTGGCGATGGGCGACGAGGTCGGGCCTTTTCTCCGTGGTTGGAGGATATGGGGATAGCATCCTTCCTGTTGCGCGCATCCCTCCGTCTTCGTTCTGATGAACCCGTCTGGGACCCGACATCAAGAGGAGATCTGTCCCTTGGCAGCTTGTACTGGCTAGATTGGCAGAGCGCTGGGTCAGACTCAAGCCACTGAGAGGTGGCCTTTTCCTGCTGCTTCACCGCCTTGGCCACTAGGTCATAGACATGTTCCACTGCCTCGGGTGATCTATCCTTCTCCAAAAGGGTCTTGGCGACGGAGAGGTTAAGGAGTGGGGTGGGCATCAGCTGCTTGCCTTCACTATCAATGTATGGCTTGGCCTGTGCCGGCTTCGAGGGAGCCCATCCTAAATTGCGCCGTACACCAGGATCGTTGATGACGCGAGCAGGAGCTTTCTTAGCCTTCTACTGCTGCAGTAAAGTCTTGTACTCAACCTCCATTGCTCTAGCTTTCTCTATGGACTTCTGCGCGTTGACCAGATCTCGATCGAGTTTAGCGCCTTGCTCCGCCATGGCCGGCGCTTCCTCCAGCAGCTGCTGGCGCTTCTCGTCAAGATGGGTCATGTTCTGGATATGAGCAATTGTTAGTGGCTCGACAAGGAGATTGTCGTACATCACTCTATCAGCTGGAGTAACTTGGGCTACTGCAGACATAGATGCTAGAGGCAGCAAGTTTGCTGTGTTGTTGTCGCTCGGGCCAGTGCCGAGTTCCTGCGGCTGCTGCACTGGGTTAGGCGGAGGAGGCGTGACTTTTGCGCGATCATCGTCAGCAGCAATAAGTGGCCCCTTCCCCTTTTCTAGTGCTGTAGGCGGAGCTCGTCCAGGTTAATCTTCATCCATCACCGTCCCAATGGTGATGAACACCGCTCGAGACGTGACGGAGTTGTTGTCTTGCTCGTCGCACGAGTACTCCTCCTCCATCTCCTGCATAGCGGAGTCTAGCTCTTCTAGACTGAAGTCTATCTCCTCTGAATCTGCACTGAAATCAGCATAAAGCTCGTCAATGACAGAGTCGGAGGGTGACAGGACTTCCTAGATGACGGGCGGTGGAAGTGCAACGGCCTCGACGATGACTGGAGGTGGTGGTGCTGCCGCGACGATGGTGGCGGGAGGCGGTGATGGCGGTTGCTGAATCGGAGGTTCTCCGTCCCTGAGCACAAGCACCATCTGGGCTGCTGCGTCAGCTTCCGCGTAGTTGTTGATGGTGCTCACCATCTCTTCGAGGGTAAGGCGTCCTGTTGCCTGCTGTCGTCTTATAGAATGTCGGAGAAGCATGCCACGGTCCAGTCCTTCCACGAAGTGATACAAAGCGTTATCATCGGGGTAGTGGGCTAGATCGGCTCGTACACGGAGCCACCTGGCCAGGTAATCGCGGGGGTTTTCGCCTTCTCTCTAAACGCAGCGCGCCAGATCGAAGATGGTAACCACGCTGACGAACTTGGATCTCTGTTGTCCAGACGAACGGGCGAAGCCGGCGGATTTGCAGTGATCTTCCACCTTTATGTCCTGCACAGGGGTGGTTTGGGTGGGCCTTGAATTTTTTCGATCTTTGCCGGCAAACTCCAAGGAGAGATCCAACATCGATTCTTTCGCAAAAGTATCCTGCCCGTAGGCGGTCCGTGCGGGCCTTGATGCTCCTCCGACTCCTAGGGAACTAGTGCCCGAGTCGGTTTTGCCGATGAAGAGGTGGATGTCTCCGATAGGAACGATTGAACACCGCGTAGGGTGCGTCTTCGCCGGGATCCAGAACTCCTCAGGAGGGACAATCGGAATGTTACCGGAGAAGAGAACACGGTCGATGGCTACGGTTTCACCGATTCCCGCCAAGATCTTGATCGTCGCCCGCTGAAGAGATTGAAGCGCCTGTTGCCCCACGGTGGACGCCAACTATCGTGGTATTGCCGAAGAGTACACCATGGAGGGGTCCTCATAGTGCGTTTTTAGAGACGTGGGGTAAGGCAGACGGTTGACGGGTACGAGGTAACACAGCTTACCCAGGTTCAGATCCCACAACGGTGGCGGAATCCTACTCCTACTATAAATCACTATAATGGCAATACCCCGAGTTATAGAGATAAGTTCGTTGTGCGAGGTTGTATGAATCGATACTAGGTTGTCGTCTATGAACGTGCCCTAAAGGCTCCCATAGGCCCGACTTATATAGTCGCCAGGTCCTAGGGTTACAGGGAAAAGTCTTAGCCGGACAGGTTATAGAGTCCTACACCGTCTATTACTAGTCTTGTGTATCTTGCACTCCAAGGCTCCGGGTACGTTGGTGACTCCACCGTAGCCTTCCTTTATCTGGCATGGGCCTCCCTTTTGGATCCGTCTAACTGGGCCGCCCAGCAGGCCATAGGCCACGCTACCGACTATGGGCCACCCAGGTTATCCGGATAAGTGACATGCTATGAGGATACCCATATAGCATATCCCCAACAGTGGACCCTCAACATGTTGATTAAGGTGACATCTCTAGTGAGGAGGAGCTTGATTCATTCTCCGGGATGTCTAGTGGTGCCAAGTCAATTACTCAAGGAAGATCCATACAAACTGCCTTGAGACAAGCTCAAATCAATGCTAGAAGAGTGCTTGATCAAGACCAAGGTCAATCCTTGCCTCTTAATGAAGAGAATGATTCCGGTAATGATCAAGTTCAATTTAATGGTCAAGACGAGGACCAGAATGATGAAGAGGGTCCTCCAAGAAACAATGAGGAGATCCACTCTCGTCGTGAAGCTAGAAAGAAGAGGATGTTTGAATTAAGAGACCACTCTCTACAAAATGTGGTTGGTGACCTTAGGAGAGGCATTTCCACAAGAGCATAATTCAAGAGGTTCAGTGAGCACCAAGCACACATCTCCATGATTGAACCGAAGAAAGTGTGGGAAGCTCTTCAAGATTCAGATTGGTTAGAAGAAATGCACAAAGATCTCAACCACTTTGAGAGAAACAATGTATGGAAGTTAGTTGAGAAGCCAAAGGATTGCCTCAATGTGATAGGCACCAAGTGGATATTCAAGAACAAGCAAGATGAGCATGGAATTATAGTAAGGAACAAGGCAAGATTGGTTACACAAGGGTTCTCTCAAATTGAAGGCATTGACTATGGAGAGACATATGCACCCGTGGATCGCCTTGAGTCCATCTGTATCCTTCTTGCTTATGCGGCACATCATAACTTTAAGTTGCAACAAATGGATGTAGAAAGTGCATTTCTTTATGGTCCATTAAATGAGTTGGTATATGTAAAGCAACCCCCGGGATTTGAGGATCCCAACTTCCCAAACCATGTCTACAAACTTGATAAGGCACTCTATGGGCTCAAGCAAGCCCCACGCACGTGGTATGAGAACCTTAGAGAGTTGTTGTTTGACCGTGGATTTGAGGTTGGGAAAATCGACCCCACTCTTTTTACTAAGAAGGTCAATGGGAAGCTTTTTGTATGCAAAATATATGTATATGATATTATCTTTGGCTCATCAAACAAAGCTTTTAATGATGAATTCTCAAAGCTTATGACTAGTAGGTTCCGGATGTCTTTGATGGGGGAGTTGAGAGTATTTCTTGGTTTTGAGATCAAGCAAGTTAGAGGAGGGACGTTGTTAAACCAAGCCAAGTATACTCAAGATATGCTCAAGAGATTCAAAATGCAATATTTAAATGGAGCTCCTACTCCCATGGCTACAAAGACTCATCTAGAACAAAATCCAAATGGTAAAGATGTGGATCAAAAGGTATACTGGTCTATGATTGGTTCTTTTCTTTACCTTTGTGCATCTAGATCTGATATTGTGTTGAGTGTAGGTGTGTGTGCAAGATATCAAGCGACTCCAAAAGAAAGCCATTTGATGGCGGTCAAGAGAATCTTTCGGTATTTGATTCATACCCCACATTATGGTCTTTGGTATCCTCGAGGGTCAACATTTGCTCTTTGTGGATACACGGACTCAGATTGGGCTGGTGATAAGGATGATAGAAAATCAACATCCGGGGCTTGCCAATTCCTTGGTAGGTCCTTGGTATGTTGGTCTTCTAAGAAGAAAAATTGTATATCTCTCTCCACCGCCGAAGCCGAGTATGTGGAAGTTGCTAGTGCTTGCACTCAATTGCTATGGATGAGGCAAACTTTAAAGGAATACGGTGTCCATTGTGACAAAGTTCCTCGTCTATGTGACAATGAAAGTGCAATCAAGATTGCCTAAAACCCGGTGGATCACACAAGGACAAAGCATATTGAGATCCGTCATCACTTCATTAGGGATCATGTTGCTCGAGGTGATATTGAGCTATCATATGGACCAACTTGTTGACATATTCACGAAGCCACTTGATGAAGCAAGGTTTTCCTATAGGAGGAATGAACTAAATATCGTAGATTCAAGGAGCTTGACTTGATTATCTTGCATACTCACCTATGGCCTGACCCTTATTTGGTTTAGGTGTAGGCATGGATAAAGGGGGAGTGCAGTTCTAATTGATTGGACTATCCCTCCCCCCATTATGCCCAAAGCAATCAAAATCATTCCTCTTAATATCATTGTGTGATATGTGAGCTTAAATGATGAGTTTCAATAATGGACCCAAGATATATCATCGTGGTGCCAAGCCGAGTATACTCAAATATGGTGGCCTAGGACACCTCCCTCACACATAAGAGACGTTTGTGCTTACTCGTGTTTGTCATTTGCCAGATCCTTGTCATTTTGGAGCCTTCTTGAACATGTTGGTGAATTTCTATGGCTCTTATTGGTTCTTCACAGTTTGATATCTCAACCCAAGCCAATTCCCTGTCTTAAACCTATCTATCTCTCATATATGTCCCCAAACACCTAATCTGGAGCTTTTGGTCAAGGAGGACCGGAGTCTCCGGTGCACCTGCACTGGAGTCTCCGGTATAGGCCGGAGTCTCCTGTGTAGACCGGAGTCTCCGGTCCAGATGGTTTCTGCCACTTGTAAGGAGGGAACGGGGTGAACTGAAACAGTTGTTTCATTCTTCCACCCCCGTTCCCCTCCTCCCAGCCCGTCGCCCCCTCCTCCAAAACTTCTCCCCGGAGGTCAAGAAGCCCCCGGGATCCGCCGGCCAACCTTCTCCTCTCCTCCATTGGGTCATTCCCACCGGAGGAATCGATCCCATGGACAGATCTGGTACCTCTCCTCCTCTTTTTCTCCTAGGGTTCATCTCTAGATTTGTTTTTGAGATTGGTGTTGATTTGTCCATTGGAATCACTGTTTGCGTGCACTCTAGTACTTTAGCCTTGATGCATTGCCCGATCTATTAGTTTCACCCTCACCAACACCTTTTCATCTCATGCCCTAGTCTCCTGACCAGAGATTCCGGCCCCAGGGCCGGAGACTCTGGTCTAGGCCGGAGACTCCGGTCCAGGCCGGAGACTCCATTCTGAGCCGGAGACTCCGGGATGAGGTGCGGAGACTCCGGTGTAGGGTAAATCAAAACAGTCCAGAAATGCATCAAAGCTCTTGTACTGCATCTTAGGGACATATATACTCATCTCCATGCTACCTCCCTCACTGCTGTTCACAGGTGATGGTTCTCGCCGTCCTCCTCGCACCAAGGCCAAGTCGAGAAGGGCCAATCCTTGCTATGATGAAGCCCAGGGTGGTAGACTGGAGCCTTCTTTGCGAAGGGGTTCTTGCCCTTGTGGTCGCTCTTGGCGGCGTGCTTGGGGTCAATGTCTTCGTCCATATCACTTGAATACTTGGACTCCTCCTCCTTCTTCTTCCCCTTGCCCTTGCCTCGTGGTCTGTTCTTCCGACTTTGCTTGTAGCCGGACTCCGGGTCTTCCTTGAGGTCGTTGACAAATTTGCAGTGTCGAGGCCTTGCCGTTGGCGTCGAGGTGTACGAGGCACGACATATTGCGGTACTCCTCGTAGGTTTGGGGAACGCGGAGCGGTGCCGAGGTTGTTTCACTGCCTCGCTGCTGCCCACGGCTAGCTCCCCTTCCTCGGCCACGTTGTCCGCCATCACCTCGTCCTGCAAAAGTCAGTGCGACCATGTCGGTAGATTGCTTTTCTTCTGGAGCGGTTTTCTGCTTTGTACTTCTGTTCCTCCGAGCTTGAGTTGGAACGGCTATTGCAGGCAATGAGCCGCGAGCATCGTCGTCGGCAGCTGCGAACTCACTAGCCAACTGAATCATCTGGTTCAAGTCAAGCTGGTGATTGTCCTGCAAGCGCTTCAGCTTATGTCGGAGCAACGTGCCTCTTTCCAACCCGTCGATGAAGGCGGCCATGGCGGTCTGGACGTGCACTCCGGCGCAGGAATTCTTCATGTCCAGCCAGCGAGAGAGGTAGGTGCGAGATGTCTCGTCTTTCTCTTGCACACACCACTGTAGATCGCCCACAATGCAGGGACGCTTGTATGTACCCTCAAAGTTCTTGGTGAACGCTTCTTGCATGTCCAACCAGTTATAGATGGATTTCTCCGGCAAGTCGTCGATCCATTGATAGGCTGTGCCCGCCAACATTAATGGGAGGTACTTGACGATGACGTTGGGGTTGCCTCCGGCAATCTCCACCGCGTTGTCGTAGTTCTGCAACCATGTGGCTGGCTTGGTGGTGCCGTCATAGGGATTGATGGTATTGTCAATCCGGAAACCGTTGGGGTAAGTTGCGGACCGTATTGCAGGTCCGAAGCAACGTGGTCCCAGATATGGTCCTTCCCGGGCCTCGTGGATCTTATCGATCCGTGAACGCGCATCGTACGGCTCCGGGTTCTTCTTCTTGTCAACAGGGGATGGGTTGCATGAACGATGCGGGCCTCTTCCGCCATGGTGACTGTTTGGTGGTGACGGAGGCGGAGGTGGCGGCGGGTTAGCCTTCTTGCTGTTACCCTCCTGCGACGCCTCACGCCTGTCACAGTTGCTTGTCGGACGCAGAGGGTCATGGCGTGACCTGCTCTTTTGTCCTTGGTTGCGCTCTCCATCATGACGGGTTTGCTTCGTGTTATCGCAGATGACGATGCCGCACTGCTTTGGTGGGGGCTGTCACATCCCAAGATTTTCCAAATCTTGTAATGTGAAAAATAAATGAATAAAATAAAACTTTGTTTAAATTTCAGAGCCAGAAGAAACTATTTGAATTCAATTGGAACTTCAGACCCATTTGAATTAAAATAAACCTAAAGGGATTTAAAAAGATAAGCATTTAAGGAAAAATAAAAACATTTAGAAATACTATTTTGAAACAATTAAATGAAAAGATTTGTTTTCAAATGAAGTGGAAGTTTATAAATGAATAATGTTTTATAAAGCCAAATTAAACCTTGGCCAAGCTTTGGAATTAGCACATTTTTTTTTGAATAAAAATAAACAAAGGTTTATTTGAAATAAAATAATAAGGAATTAATATCAAAAATTTATTCAAATAAAAGGTTTTACCATTTTAATTAAAACATCAAAACTTGTTAAATTGTTTTAAATAGGTGTTCCAAGTATTTTATATTCTCTAATAAAACCTACTAAAGTGTTTTGACTTTAATTTAGGTTCAAAATAAATATCTCAAATAAACTAAATCCTATTTTGAATTAATAAAGAAAGTCTATATTATTTAAATCATTAATGGACCCTAAAATAAAAGGTTATTTTGTTTAAACAAGTTTCCCAAATATTCCTTATTTCCAAATAAAACCACTGATTTGTTTTTGAAAATATTTGGATTTTAAATGGAGACTTTATTAATTAAATCAAACTCTATTTTGTTAAATACCTAAAGAACCACTTTTATTTAATTAATAAATGGTCTTAAAAAGAATAAAAAATTATTTTATTTCTGGAATTTGGTTTCTATTGATAAACAGAACCAAATTCATATTTGAAAAGCTTGATGGTTGTTTGAAACATTTTGAATGTGTTTGGTTGATTGAAATTCAAAACAGAAATTCAAAATAGAAAAAAAGAAAAGGCATTCAGTATAAAAAAAAAGATGAAACAAAGCAGCCCAGTCGACAGGCCCAGCTCCAGCCCACCTAGCCCAACTCTCCCTTCCCCGAAGCGTTACTTTTCTCACCGCCGTAACAGCCCATAGAGTCAATGGCCAGTGGACCCATCCTCCCTTTTTCTTTTCCCGCTGACCGCTGGACCCCACCGTCATTGTTCTCCTTCCCCACCCGCTCGACCAGTTCTTCCCCACCTCGTCGCCGTTTCCTGCTGAAATTTCGCGGCATCAATTCGCTTTAACACGGCCGTCTTAACTCGCAGCGACCACGCTCCCTTAAAAGCCTCCCTCTCCACTGTCATTTCCCCCAGACGACGCCTCCACTCTGCCTCTAGGCTGCCTCCATTTCTCTCTATACCGCCGCCGCTCCGACGAGCTTCCATCTTCGATTCCGACCAAACCTCGCCGCCCCTCTCCTCCTCGAACAAGCTCACAGCTTCCCCACTCTCAGGCGCATCTGCTAGTGCACCCAACTCGACCGCGGGCACCCCTGAGCCTCGCCAACAACAACTCCAGTACCGCCGTCGTCTGCCACAACTCCGACGACGCCCCCAGGTTAATTCCGACTGCCCCGTACCTTCTCGTTCATGCACGTGACCTCTCCGTGACCTCCCGCACTTAACCATGCCCCTGTTTTGTCCTAGGACGATCTACAACGTCGACTTCAACCACGACTGAGACCACCCAACGCCGTCCTCCACTCCGGCGAGAAATCCTGCCAAGACCAGAGTACCCCTCACCCGACCAACACCACCTCGAGCATCACCGTGACCTCCTGAACTCGGTGAGCTTCTTCTCTTTCTCTCTCGCTTCCTAGAACCACCGCGAACCCCACGTCTGGCCGTGCGCCGCCGCTAGCCGCCGTCGGCGCCGCTCACTTTTGGTCCAGCGAACCAGTACCGTAGGATCTAGTATGAACGATTACGATTAGATCACTTACTGCGAAGAGGTACGCGTTCTGAACCGTGCGATGTGACTTAGATCTAATGGCCTGCAGTGCGTGATCCGCGCGAACCGTTTTCGGCCAATTAGAATATGACGCGTGGCCAGCTCTGGTTTAAAACAGACTTTTGAATCAGAATTATATGCAAACTTCAAACACTTGTAACTTTCAAACCACACGTCCAAATTTGGCAAATTTTATATCAATGAAATCAGGAGAACAATCCCTAGCTAACCATGGCCTTAGTTTGGAAAATAGTATCCATTTGTTTGCTTGTTTTTGAAGATCCCTTTGTGAGCATATTTAGAGTATAAAAATAGTTTAAAATTGAATTTAAGGATAAAACCTTTGCAAAATGGATTTGTGTGACCTTACTGACCCTAGGAACCAACCCATAGTGTTTAAAATGATTTTTGTGAAATTTAAGTTGAATTATTTAACTTAGCCATTTTCTAGCCAATTAAACCCCTTGATTTTATCATGGAAATGTTTTTGCAAGGAAAACTTTGGAAAAATACTTTGGACCGAACTTACTGACCCAAAACATCAAACCTTGCCAAGGGCAACTCACTTGGTGAAAAACCTAAAGATTTGCTTTGATAAGAATAATTTTCACCACATAAAATGATGAATGAAATTTTAAAATGGTCTTAAGATGAAACCCAATTGCAAATGACTTTGCCAATTTGGTAAATGACCAATTTGGACCTTACAAAGTTTATAAGCCTAGTAGAGACCATCCTTGCAATAGTACCAACCTTTGCATACTTATGCAAGAATTAGGACCCACTGCTTTTTGTGTATGAAGTATTGTTTGAATATTGGTTTGGAATGTTACTTGATACTATGCTTGTTTGAATGATTGTAGTGGATTTAGAAAGTGTGAGACTAGCAAGATCAAGGAGTAAATCCTCATTCCCTACCAAAAAGGCAAGTTACACTATCATACAAAAATCCTACTATTTTCATTATACTTAGTGGATTTTGTAAACATGCATGAAAATGTTTTATACTTATGCTATGCTAATCCTAATAGGATTCCCTATACACTCCTTAGTAAAATATTGAAGTTGTACATGCTTAGCCATGCTATGTTTTGAAAAGAGATACATGTTGAGATTTTACAAAGGTTGAGAAAAGGACTTGTGTTTTTACATTATAAAACAAGGACTCAACGAACCACCTAGGTGGTGGACACTTTATGTTTTGGAGAAGGTGGCAACAAAAGAAACCATGTCTATGGCAATCACTTTGTGTTGTGCTCCAAATGAAAACCACCTAGGAAACTTAGAGATTGAACATGTTTCTCCAATTGTGGCTTTCGTGTGCAACCACATGCTATTATGGCTCTGGCTTAGTCAACTACATCAGGAAGACCCATACATTGTCTTTAGTTACCGGACATGGGGATCTGGAATGCTCCATGGGGGCTGAAGACAAGCTAGCAATGATGTATGGAAGGACCTTTTGGAAAGACTTCGTCACACTCTCAGTCTGCCGGTACTCCATCTTGGTGAGCACTAATCCAGTAGGCCACTGGTGGCAACAAGATGAGATTGTGTCATGTGGGTAAAGTGTACTCCTTCTGCAGAAGTTAATAAAATCTAAGTACTTAGCCGTGTCCCCGGTTATGGACAATACTGAGCAACTAAAGTATGAACCATGGGAGATCTCGACATTCCAACTTCTAATATAAAAACTTGATTCACTTGGGGGTACCAAGGAATTCAAAGAGATTTTGTTAAGCTTGTTGCACTTGGGGTTTACCAAGGTGCACAAGAGCATGAAGTACTTGGGGTTACCAAGGGACTCATGAGATTTTGATAAACTTGATGCACTTGGAGTTACCAGGTAGCTCAAGGGATTTTGACAAGGACTTGAACACTTGAGTTTCTACCAAGGAGTTCAAGGAACTTGGAAAAGAGATTTGAAAAGAGATTTGACAAACCAATTTGAAAAGATAGGATAAATGTTTCTTTATGCAAATAAGCCCTAAACTCTACTTAGCCAAATATGCATGTATGGATAGGATCCACTCATATTATACATAAAAGTGAAACTTGCCAATACAATTCAAATGTATTGACCCTTGTGGCTGTAACTTGTAATGTTGCAGGTTGATTGTTTTGTTAGATGAAGATTGTTTGATTGACTAGGACTACAAAGTCTACAACCAACATCTGCCTGTGGCACTTTGAAGATGAAGGACCCCATGACTATAGTTATTCCGCTGCAATGTAATGTAATAGCCAAATGAGCTATGTATGATGTAATAAAATTATGTTATTCCTGGTTATAAAGTTATGTTATGACCTTTGTTTCTTGATATTACATCTTAACTGTGGATGCTAGCTATTGATCCAGGGACTAGCATTGTAAAACACAGGAGGGTTCTACCTTATTGGGTAGGGACCTCTACAGATGGTATCAGAGCATGGTGTTGCCTGTAGGATTTGTAAACCTAGGATTGGACAAAAACCCTTAGAAAAATAGAAGTTGTATATGTTCAAAAACTTATTTACAAAAACACTTGTAAACTCTTTCCTCAACCATTTTGGTTTCAACTCTACTTCTCTTCTACTTCAACTTGATTGAAAACCTACCCCATGACCAAAGACTACACTATGTGCAAAAGACTTCTTCAACATCTTCAACTCTAATGACTTCAACATCTTCAGCATATACACCAAGGACTTCCAACTTGGATACCACTAAGGACTATAAGTGAAACAAGGAAATCCTGCTCAAGAATTAGAGACTGAGGGAATGCAAAAGTTAGAAGGAGCCATCAACAACTTTGAAGTATTGTAACCAAGAGTTTTTCTCAAAAAAAAAAAAAAAAAAAACCAAGATCTCATACAAGAAGAATCAAGAAGGAAGGAAAGATCGCAAGTAAACCATATAGATGGACCACCATATTTTAGTTAAGTCAAAACCACCAACTTATGTGGTGTAACAAAAAAATATTTTGTTGCCTAAGTGTGTGCTTGAACCTTGTTTGAGTGAAATGTTTGTTTGTGATTGCATGCACATTGATTGTGTGAATTGTGATATGTGTGATTAGAAATAATTCCTTAGAAATATCTTGCCTATTCTAACCTCCCTTCAAACCCAAACAGATGACTACTCCAAAAGACTCCAAGGATGATGACACCAACACCAACCAAGCTGACAGCCTGGGAGAGCTCATAGCAACCCAACATCAGTTGAACCAACTAATAGCTCAGTTCCTAGCCAACAATAGTAATGAAGATCCAACACTTCAAAAGTTTTTAGAGGAACAATCCCAATTGATGCTTAAGGTGACTAATCAAATGATTAACATGGAAGAAAATTATCCTAGAAAAGAGTATGATAGCAAGGATGACAAGAATGTTGTTCTAGATGGAGCCCCAGCTTGCATTATTTGTGGAGACAAAGAACATACTTCCAAGGAGCATGAAGGACAATGCCCCAATTGTGATGAAGACCATTCTGTTGGAGAATGCCCTACCTCTCAAGCTGCTTGCTACCTTTGTGAGGGAAGTGATCATACTCCTGGCCTATGTCCTATCTATGCCATGGTAGAACAAAGGAAACAAGAAGGATCCAAGTCTACCAAAGGAAAAGGACCACTCCTACCTCCTAACAAGACAACCCAATTCAAAGGATCAAAGAAAATCAAGAAGCCCAAACAAGACATGAGCCTTATACAATGTCGTAGATGTAAGGAAATGGGACACTACTCCAGTGGATGCCCAGAGAACAAGAAAAATAAAGAGATTGGCCAAGTGTGGTGCAACAATTGCAAAGAACCAGGCCATTTTGTAGCAACTTGTCCACAAGAACAACGTAAAGAACTCAATGACATTCATTGCTTCAACTGCAAGAACCCAGGACATTATGCAAGCAACTGTCCAGATAGGATGAAGAACAAGTTGAACAAGCCTATGGAGAAACTCAACCTTGGCCCATGAGTCAAGCATAGGAATAAAGTCAAAGTTTGACATAGGGAAATTTCTAGGACCCAAGAAGGCCAATATGTAATTTTTGTTTGAAAATTTTTAAGGGTGGTAGTACCCTAGTTGTTTGAACTTGCTTGAAACCCTAGCCTTCCCAAATCTCGGGACGAGATCTATTTTAAGGGTGGTAGCCTGTCACATCCCAAGATTTTCCAAATCTTGTAATGTGAAAAATAAATGAATAAAATAAAACTTTGTTTAAATTTCAGAGCCAGAAGAAACTATTTGAATTCAATTGGAACTTCAGACCCATTTGAATTAAAATAAACCTAAAGGGATTTAAAAAGATAAGCATTTAAGGAAAAATAAAAACATTTAGAAATACTATTTTGAAACAATTAAATGAAAAGATTTGTTTTCAAATGAAGTGGAAGTTTATAAATGAATAATGTTTTATAAAGCCAAATTAAACCTTGGCCAATCTTTGGAATTAGCACATTTTTTTTTGAATAAAAATAAACAAAGGTTTATTTGAAATAAAATAATAAGGAATTAATATCAAAAATTTATTCAAATAAAAGGTTTTACCATTTTAATTAAAACATCAAAACTTGTTAAATTGTTTTAAATAGGTTTTCCAAGTATTTTATATTCTCTAATAAAACCTACTAAAGTGTTTTGACTTTAATTTAGGTTCAAAATAAATATCTCAAATAAACTAAATCCTATTTTGAATTAATAAAGAAAGTCTATATTATTTAAATCATTAATGGACCCTAAAATAAAAGGTTATTTTGTTTAAACAAGTTTCCCAAATATTCCTTATTTCCAAATAAAACCACTGATTTGTTTTTGAAAATATTTGGATTTTAAATGGAGACTTTATTAATTAAATCAAACTCTATTTTGTTAAATACCTAAAGAACCACTTTTATTTAATTAATAAATGGTCTTAAAAAGAATAAAAAATTATTTTATTTCTGGAATTTGGTTTCTATTGATAAACAGAACCAAATTCATATTTGAAAAGCTTGATGGTTGTTTGAAACATTTTGAATGTGTTTGGTTGATTGAAATTCAAAACAGAAATTCAAAATAGAAAAAAAGAAAAGGCATTCAGTATAAAAAAAAGATGAAACAAAGCAGCCCAGTCGACAGGCCCAGCTCCAGCCCACCTAGCCCAACTCTCCCTTCCCCGAAGCGTTACTTTTCTCACCGCCGTAACAGCCCATAGAGTCAATGGCCAGTGGACCCATCCTCCCTTTTTCTTTTCCCGCTGACCGCTGGACCCCACCGTCACTGTTCTCCTTCCCCACCCGCTCGACCAGTTCTTCCCCACCTCGTCGCCGTTTCCTGCTGAAATTTCGCGGCATCAATTCGCTTTAACACGGCCGTCTTAACTCGCAGCGACCACGCTCCCTTAAAAGCCTCCCTCTCCTCTGTCATTTCCCCCAGACGACGCCTCCACTCTGCCTCTAGGCTGCCTCCATTTCTCTCTATACCGCCGCCGCTCCGACGAGCTTCCATCTTCGATTCCGACCAAACCTCGCCGCCCCTCTCCTCCTCGAACAAGCTCACAGCTTCCCCACTCTCAGGCGCATCTGCTAGTGCACCCAACTCGACCGCGGGCACCCCTGAGCCTCGCCAACAACAACTCCAGTACCGCCGCCGTCTGCCACAACTCCGACGACGCCCCCAGGTTAATTCCGACTGCCCCGTACCTTCTCGTTCATGCACGTGACCTCTCCGTGACCTCCCGCACTTAACCATGCCCCTGTTTTGTCCTAGGACGATCTACAACGTCGACTTCAACCACGACTGAGACCACCCAACGCCGTCCTCCACTCCGGCGAGAAATCCTGCCAAGACCAGAGTACCCCTCACCCGACCAACACCACCTCGAGCATCACCGTGACCTCCTGAACTCGGTGAGCTTCTTCTCTTTCTCTCTCGCTTCCTAGAACCACCGCGAACCCCACGTCTGGCCGTGCGCCGCCGCTAGCCGCCGTCGGCGCCGCTCACTTTTGGTCCAGCGAACCAGTACCGTAGGATCTAGTATGAACGATTACGATTAGATCACTTACTGCGAAGAGGTACGCGTTCTGAACCGTGCGATGTGACTTAGATCTAATGGCCTGCAGTGCGTGATCCGCGCGAACCGTTTTCGGCCAATTAGAATATGACGCGTGGCCAGCTCTGGTTTAAAACAGACTTTTGAATCAGAATTATATGCAAACTTCAAACACTTGTAACTTTCAAACCACACGTCCAAATTTGGCAAATTTTATATCAATGAAATCAGGAGAACAAGCCCTAGCTAACCATGGCCTTAGTTTGGAAAATAGTATCCATTTGTTTGCTTGTTTTTGAAGATCCCTTTGTGAGCATATTTAGAGTATAAAAATAGTTTAAAATTGAATTTAAGGATAAAACCTTTGCAAAATGGATTTGTGTGACCTTACTGACCCTAGGAACCAACCCATAGTGTTTAAAATGATTTTTGTGAAATTTAAGTTGAATTATTTAACTTAGCCATTTTCTAGCCAATTAAACCCCTTGATTTTATCATGGAAATGTTTTTGCAAGGAAAACTTTGGAAAAATACTTTGGACCAAACTTACTGACCCAAAACATCAAACCTTGCCAAGGGCAACTCACTTGGTGAAAAACCTAAAGATTTGCTTTGATAAGAATAATTTTCACCACATAAAATGATGAATGAAATTTTAAAATGGTCTTAAGATGAAACCCAATTGCAAATGACTTTGCCAATTTGGTAAATGACCAATTTGGACCTTACAAAGTTTATAAGCCTAGTAGAGACCATCCTTGCAATAGTACCAACCTTTGCATACTTATGCAAGAATTAGGACCCACTGCTTTTTGTGTATGAAGTATTGTTTGAATATTGGTTTGGAATGTTACTTGATACTATGCTTGTTTGAATGATTGTAGTGGATTTAGAAAGTGTGAGACTAGCAAGATCAAGGAGTAAATCCTCATTCCCTACCAAAAAGGCAAGTTACACTATCATACAAAAATCCTACTATTTTCATTATACTTAGTGGATTTTGTAAACATGCATGAAAATGTTTTATACTTATGCTATGCTAATCCTAATAGGATTCCCTATACACTCCTTAGTAAAATATTGAAGTTGTACATGCTTAGCCATGCTATGTTTTGAAAAGAGATACATGTTGAGATTTTACAAAGGTTGAGAAAAGGACTTGTGTTTTTACATAATAAAACAAGGACTCAATGAACCACCTAGGTGGTGGACACTTTATGTTTTGGAGAAGGTGGCAACAAAAGAAACCATGTCTATGGCAATCACTTTGTGTTGTGCTCCAAATGAAAACCACCTAGGAAACTTAGAGATTGAACATGTTTCTCCAATTGTGGCTTTCGTGTGCAACCACATGCTATTATGGCTCTGGCTTAGTCAACTACATTAGGAAGACCCATACATTGTCTTTAGTTACCGGACATGGGGATCTGGAATGCTCCATGGGGGCTGAAGACAAGCTAGCAATGATGTATGGAAGGACCTTTTGGAAAGACTTCGTCACACTCTCAGTCTGCCGGTACTCCATCTTGGTGAGCACTAATACAGTAGGCCACTGGTGGCAACAAGATGAGATTGTGTCATGTGGGTAAAGTGTACTCCTTCTGCAGAAGTTAATAAAATCTTGATGCACTTGGGGGTACCAAGGAATTCAAAGAGATTTTGTTAAGCTTGTTGCACTTGGGGTTTACCAAGGTGCACAAGAGCATGAAGTACTTGGGGTTACCAAGGGACTCATGAGATTTTGATAAACTTGATCCACTTGGAGTTACCAGGTAGCTCAAGGGATTTTGACAAGGACTTGAACACTTGAGTTTCTACCAAGGAGTTCAAGGAACTTGGAAAAGAGATTTGAAAAGAGATTTGACAAACCAATTTGAAAATATAGGATAAATGTTGCTTTATGCAAATAAGCCCTAAACTCCACTTAGCCAAATATGCATGTATGGATAGGATCCACTCATATTATACATAAAAGTGAAACTTGCCAATACAATTCAAATGTATTGACCCTTGTGGCTGTAACTTGTAATGTTGCAGGTTGATTGTTTTGTTAGATGAAGATTGTTTGATTGACTAGGACTACAAAGTCTACAACCAACATCTGCCTGTGGCACTTTGAAGATGAAGGACCCCATGACTATAGTTATTCCGCTGCAATGTAATGTAATAGCCAAATGAGCTATGTATGATGTAATAAAATTATGTTATTCCTGGTTATAAAGTTATGTTATGACCTTTGTTTCTTGATATTACATCTTAACTGTGGATGCTAGCTATTGATCCAGGGACTAGCATTGTAAAACACAGGAGGGTTCTACCTTATTGGGTAGGGACCTCTACAGGGGCATATCCGCAGGATGGTGAGTCTTGTAATCTTCACGATGTCGGGGGGATCGGGGCGGTTGCGATGGGCGACGAGGTCGGGCCTTTTCTCCGTGGTTGGAGGATATGGGGATAGCATCCTTCCTGTTGCGCGCATCCCTTTGTCTTCATTCTGATGAACCCGTCTGGGACCCGACATCAAGAGGAGATCTGTCCCTTGGCGGCTTGTACTGGCTAGATTGGCAGAGCGCTGGGTCAGACTCAAGCCTCTGAGAGGTGGCCTTTTCCTGCTGCTTCACCGCCTTGGCCACTAGGTCATAGACATGTTCCACTGCCTCGGGTGATCTATCCTGCTCCAGAAGGGTCTTGGCGACGGAGAGGTTAAGGAGTGGGGTGGGCATCACCTGCTTGCCTTCACTGTCAATGTATGGCTTGGCTTGTGCCGGCTTCGAGGGAGCCCATCCTAGGTTGTGCCGTACACCAGGATCGTTGATGACGCGAGCCGGAGCTTTCTTAGACTTCTGCTGCTGCACTAAAGTCTTGTACTCAGCCTCCATTGCTCTAGCTTTCTCTATGGACTTATGCGCGTTGACCAGATCTCGATCTAGTTTAGCACCTTGCTCCGCGATGGCCTGCGCTTCCTCCAGCAGCTGCTGGCGCTTCTCGTCAAGATGGGTCATGTTCCGGATATGAGCAATGGTCAGTGGCTCGACAAGGAGATTGCCGTACATCACTCTATCAGCTGGAGTAACTTGGGCTGCTGCAGACGTAGATGCTGGAGCGGCAAGTTTGCGGTGTTGTTGTTGCTCGGGCCGGTGCCGAGTTCCTGCGGCTGCTGCACTGGGTTAGGCGGAGGAGGCATGACTTTTGCGCGATCATCGTCAGCAGCAATAAGTGGCCCCTTCCCATTTTCCAGTGCGGTAGGCGGAGCTCGTCCAGGTTGATCTTCATCCATCGACGTCCCAATGGTGATGAACACCCCTCGAGACGTGACGGCGTTGTTGGCTTGCTCGTCGCGCGATTACTCCTCCTCCATCTCCTGCATAGCGGTGTCTAGCTCTTCTGGACTGAAGTCTATCTCCTCTGAATCTACACTGAAACGATCATAAAGCGTGTCAATGACAGAGTCGGAGGGTGACAGGACTTCCTCGATGACGGGCAGTGGAGGTGCAACGGCCTCGACGATGACTGGAGGTGGTGGTGCTGCCGCGACGATGGCGGTGGGAGGCGGTGACGGCAGTTGCTGAATTGGAGGTTCTCCGTCCCTGAGCACAAGCGCCATCTGGGCTGCTGTGTCAGCTTCCGCGTAGTTGTTGATGGTGCTCACCATCTCTTCGAGGGTAAGACGTCCTGTTGCCTGCTGTCGTCTTAAAGAATGTCGGAGAAGCATGCCACGGTCCAGTCCTTCCACGAAGTGATACAAAGCGTTATCATCGGGGTAGTGGGCTAGATCGGCTCATATACGGAGCCACCTGGCCAGGTAATCGCGGGGGTTTTCGCCTTCTCTCTGAACGCAGCGCGCCAGATCGAAGATGGTAACCACGCCGACGAACTTGGATCTCTGCTGTCCAGACGCACGGGCGAAGCCGGCGGATTTGCAGCGATCTTCCGCCTTTATGTCCTGCACAGGGGTGGTTTGGGTGGGCCTTGAATTTTTTCGATCTTTGCCGGCAAACTCCAAGGAGAGATCCAACATAGATTCTTCCACAAAAGTATCCTGCCCGTAGGCGGTCCGTGCGGGCCTTGATGCTCCTCCTACTCCCAGGGAACTAGTGCCCGAGTCGGTTTTGTCGATGAAGAGGTGGATGTCTCCGATAGGAATGATTGAACACCGCATAGGGTGCGTCTTCGCCGGGATCCAAAACTCGTCAGGAGGGACGATCGGAATGTTACCGGAGAAGAGAACACGGCTGATGGCTACAGTTTCGCCGATTCCTGCCAAGATGTTGATCCTCGCCCGCTGAAGAGCCTGAAGCGCCTCTTGCCCCACGGTGGGCGCCAACTGTCGTGGTATTGCCGACGAGTACACCATGGAGGGGTCCTCATAGTGCGTGTTTAGAGACGTGGGGTAAGGCGGACGGTTGACGGGTACGAGGTAACACAGCTTACCCAGGTTCAGATCCCACAACGGTGGCGGAATCCTACTCCTGCTATAAATCACTATAATGGCAATACGCCGAGTTACAGAGATAGGTTCATTGTGCGAGAGTTTATGAATCTGTAAGATCCCTCCTTTGTAAAGGAAAAGGATCCCTGTGATTGCAATGCTAGTCCCTGGATCATTGCTAGCATCCACAGTTTAAGATGAAGTACACAGATACAAAGGTCATTTATTACATCCATTCCAGCGATAAAACATAGTCTTTTACAACTCAAGGCCACAGGCCTAATACAAGAGTTTGGAATAAGTAAATAAACATAAGTCTTCATCTTCATGTGCCACAGGCAAGCATGTTGAGTGTAAACTCATGACACCTAATCATCATCGGAGTAACCTGCAACATCACAAGTTACATCCACAGTGGGTCAATACTTTGGAATAGTATTGGCAAGTGATACCTTAGTAAATTTTAAGTGGACTATATTACTATATGCATTTTGGCTAAGTGTAGCTTGGCTTGCTTTGCTCAAAATAGGTTTTTTCCTATTAGTTGAAATCACTAAGTTTTTCTTTGTCAAAACATTTCCCAAGAAACCATCAATAGACATTAAGGTCCTTCACCCTTGTTCACCCACAAGTTTTACTTAGAAGTTGGAGTGATGAGATTCTTGATAGCTTCCATGTCTTGATGCTCAAGTTGTCCATTGCCATGGAGTTTGCTAAGTACTTAGATTTTTCCATCTGCAGAGGTTGTGCACTTTCCCCACCAGACTTGGTTTCCCAAGACAGGACCTTTCAGAAGCCTTCCCTTAGCCAAATGAAAGCGTTCCAACCTATCATCCCACTACCACCAACTGTCCAAATGACTAAGTTCTATTAACCTATGTGATCAAGGCAGAGCCCATATTGCCAAGTGGCTGCACTATAAGCTTCTCAACACTTGGCCTCCAAAATCCCTTTGTGCCTAGGTGGCATACCACAAGTGAGATACACAAGGTAAACCATATCCATGGGCCTTGTGTAACCACTCAACCAAAAACCACCATTCAAGTCCCATTCCACCCAGGTGATTCATTGACTTAGTTGTTTTATTAAGCAAAACATAAGTCAAAAGACTTAGAAATATTTTCATCATAGCATGTATATACATTACCAACCCTTGTTTGCTACTAGCTAGGCTAAGCATGGCATAGTAACTTAACTTAGGAATTTCCTAGCAATTCTATATCTACTTAGGATTTCCCAACATGGCATTTGGCAAAATAGTATCACATGCAAGACTTAGCAAAATATTTCTAATGCTTGTATGAAATATAGGGATGAAAATATTCATGTAGTACCACTTTCCTTGGTAATGGGGAGAGTAGCACTCTTCACAATCACAATCACTAGCACCAAAATCTACACAAAGATTATAACCATAATCACATACAAGTCATATACAAACAAAAATATGTATGCATGCATGCAAGAATGCTAAGTGATGATTTTTAAAACTCCACCAAGCAAGTGCATAGTACTGAACCATAAACAAGTCAAAATCTTGCCAATCCAAGTTTATTTTACCCTAAAACAAATTCCTAAACAATTCCTATACTCAAAATAGCCTTAAACAAGTTTCTGCATAAAAAGTCATTTTAACAGAACCTAAACTTTAAACACATTGCATAAGCAGAAAGGGCTTGTCTCCCTGATTCCAACGGTATAAAATTTGCAAAAATCTAACGTGGGATTCAAAAGTTATAGCCTAATCAAATTTGAATCCAAATCTGTTTTAAATCCTGTTTTAAACTCTAACCCTAGCCATGTGTCTTAATTTTACTGCCGCGTACCGCTTCGCACCGGATCATGCATGCGAGCCGTAGGATCTAAGTGGCGATGCACGGTTCAGATCGAAACATAACGGTTCGATAAGTGGACTAATCCTACGCGCTGGATCTGGATCTGACGGCGACAATTCATCTAACCAAAACCGAGCGGCGCTAGCGGCGGCGACTGGCGGCGACGCGTCTGTCAGCGGCGGCGCTGGCGTTCTAGGTCGCGCGGGAGTGGGGGAAGAAGCTTACCAGAACCGCAGCGGTGTGCTGAAGCTCAAGGTGGTGATGGCTTGGGAAGGGGCGCACGAGGTCGTCGGAGATTCCTCGCCGGAGTTCGCGAACGCGTCGGGTGCGGCTGTCGTCGACGTTGGCGAGCTTCTACGTCGCGCTAAGTCAAAAGGAAGGTACGGTCAGATGCGCAAGACGATGGGGACCCTAATCGTATTAGACAGAGGGCAAGGGGCGGCTGGTACTTACGGGGAGAGGTCGCCGGAGTTCGTGCAGAGAGCGGCGGCGCTCAGTTGAAGTCGCTGTCGAGGCTAGAGATCATGCGAGAGCAAACAAGGCGTGTCAGTGGATGCGCAAGAAGTTGCTGAGCATGATAGCATGAGTCAGGGACAGAGGGGAACACGGAGCTCACCGGAATTCGTCGGCGCGGTCGTCGGAACAGCGGCGGCGTCGAGCGAGTTGTGGGAATCCTGGTGGCGTGAAGGAGGAATTGGTTGAGGGGAAATGGTCGCGAGAGAGTGCGGATTATATAGCCAGAGGCTCGACAAGAAACGCCCAGGGAATCAATGCCATTTACCTCGCGGAATCAAGGCAGCAACGGGCAGCGGCGGAGTTCATGCGCGGGATTTGGGGAAGAAGACGATGACGTGGACGGGGCCCGCGCGTCAGCAAAATAAGCAGAGAGGGGTGGGGTCTGGGTGTCAGCGACCGCGTGGGTGCGTCTGCGCGTGCGAGCTAGTGAGAAAGAGGCCGGGTGGGCTAGCTGGGTGCGGTTCTGCTGCTGGGCTAGAATAGGAGCGCCTAGCCCTTTTCCTTTCTTTATTCCTTTTCTTTTTCTGTTTTGATTTTCAGGAATGGTTTTCAAATGAATTCAAACTCTTTTTGAATTCAAATCTTTCTGGGGTTTTTGTAGTGTGCAACAGTCTCAAATCTAGGCATAAAACCATGTGGTTACTTTGTAAAGGATTGGTCATTTTGGGAGAAGCAAAATAACAGGGACTTTGCACTTGATTGGCAAATGTTTGAAAAATGGTTTTTGAAACCATTTCCATTTTGTAAAGCTTGGTTCAAATTCCACACTCAATCCATTCAACAAGGGAGATAAACAATCTAGGTTTAAAACATTCAAACTCTCAAATGGAGGTGGCCATTTGATTTAAGTTTGCTCACATAAAATGATAGCACTATGTGCCTCTGTTTTTCTGAAATGAGTTTGAATTTGATCTCAATTCTATATGCATGCATGAATGATATGCAAACATTGAAATCATGATTTTAGGGATGTTACAAATCTAACCCCCTTAAGATGAATCTCGCCCTCGAGATTCGGATTGGCTAGCAAATAGGTGAGGGTGGTCTTTCCGAAGATCATCTTCTCTTTCCCATGTTGCTTCCTCTTCGGAATGATGATTCCACTGTACTTTGCAAAACTTGATAGTCTTTGTCCTTGTGACTCTTTCTGCAGTCTCAAGAATATTGATAGGTTTCTCCTCATATGTGAGGTCACTTTCTAGTTGCACTTCCTCCAAAGGTATGGTATCCTTCAAAGAAGTTTCTTCCATTTTTGGGTGACATTTCTTAAGCTGACTCACATGAAACACATTATGGACAGCTGACAGAGATTCTGGTAATTCAATTTCATAGGCAACTTCTCCTTTGCGACTTAGAATCTTGAATGGCCCAACATATCTTGGTGCCAACTTTCCTTTGACTCCGAATCTCTTCACTCCACGAAGTGGTGATACTCTAAGATAAGCTCTATCACCAACTTCGTAGGTGACCTCTCTACGCTTAGGATCTGCGTAGCTTTTCTGTCGGGACTGTGCTATCTTCAACCTGTCTTTAACCAATTTGACCTTCTCTTTAGCTTCCTTGATAAGATCTGGCCCGAATAAACTTCTTTCTCCCACACCATTCCATAACAATGGGGTGGTACACTTTCTTCCATAGAGAAACTCAAATGGTGCCATCTCAATGCTGGCTTGATAGCTGTTGTTATAAGAAAATTCTGCGTAAGGCAGACTTTCATCCCAACTGGCTCCATAGTCTAGGGCACATGCCCTTAACATGTCTTCCAGAATTTGATTAGTCCTTTCTGTTTGTCCATCGGTTTGAGGATGAAAAGCAGTACTGAATTCCAACCTCGTTCCCAATGACTCATGTAGCTGTCTCCAAAAATGGGAAGTGAATTGAGTTCCCCTATCAGATACAATACTCTTGGGCACTCCATGTAGACATACAATTCTACTCATGTAGATTTTGGCTAACTTAGCACTTGTATAAGTTTTCTTCACGGGTATGAAATGAGCCACTTTAGTTAGGCGATCCACTACTACCCATATTGAATCATATCCTGACCTGGTCCTTGGTAATCCGGTAATGAAATCCATACCAATTTTGTCCCACTTCCAATCAGGAATAGGTAGTGGTTGAAGCAAACCTGCTGGTTTCTGATGCTCCACTTTCACTCTACTACACACATCACACAAAGCAATATGTTCGGCGATGTCCCTCTTGAGATTGTTCCACTAAAATCTTTCTTTCATGTCCATGTACATTTTGGTGTTACCCGGGTGAATAGAATACAGAGAGTTGTGTGCTTCCTGCAATCAGTTTTCGCAACTCCGGATCTTGTGGAACACAGATACGTTTCCCATGCCATAAAGTACCTTGTTCGTCTTCATGGAAACTTTTAGCTTTCCCTTGGCCAATCTTTTCCTTAATCTCTTCAATTTCCTTATCAGTCTTCTGAGCTTCTTTGATCTTGTCCAACAAAGTGGGTTGAACATCCAAAGACATGAGATATCCTTCAGGCACAATCTCCAATCTGAGTTCTCTGAATTGGGTACATAAATCGTCTGGTAATTCTCCTTTGGTAAGGCCATTTACAAATACCTTACGACTTAGAGCATCTGCTACAACATTTGCTTTACCGGGGTGGTATTGCAAACTTAAGTCATAGTCCTTAATAAGCTCTAACCATCTTCTTTGCCTCATATTGATTTCCTTCTGGGTGAAGATATACTTCAAACTCTTGTGATCTGTGAACACTTCACAATGCTTTCCCAAGAGGTAGTGTCTCCATGTTTTGAGTGCATGGACGACAGAGGCTAACTCTAAATCATGAGTAGGATAGTTCACTTCATGAGTTTTGAGTTGTCTCGAGGCATAAGCTACAACTTTACCGTCTTGCATAAGTACGGCACCCAAACCTTGATGAGATGCATCACAATATACCTGGAAATCCTTTTCCAAATCTGGCAGACATAAAACTGGTGCTGTCACAAGTCTCTTCTTCAACTCCTGAAAGCTGAGTTCACAACCTTCGGACCAAGCAAACTTCTTGTCTTTCTTTAACAATTCAGTCATGGGCTTAGCTACCTTAGAGAAATTCTCAATAAACCTTCTGTAGTAACCTGCTAAGCCAAGGAAACTACGAACTTCTTTCACGGACTTGGGAGATTCCCATTCTGTCACAGCTGAAACTTTAGCAGGATCAACTGCTACACCATCCTTTGTCATAACATGACCAAGAAATCCAACTTCCTCTAACCAGAACTCACACTTGCTGAATTTGGCATATAATTTATGCTCTCTTAATTTCTCAACTATCAAACGCAAGTGTCCTTCATGTTCTTCTTTGCTCTTGGAGTAGACTAAGATGTCATCGATGAAAACGACAACAAACTTGTCAAGAAATTCCATGAACACCTTGTTCATCATATTCATGAAGTATGCTGGAGCATTGGTCAAGCCAAAAGGCATTACGGTATACTCATACAATCCATACCTTGTGGTGAATGCTGTTTTAGGTATGTCTTGTTCTCTTATCTTGAGTTGAAAATAGCCTGACCGGAGATCAATCTTTGAGAACACACATGCTCCTTCTAGCTGATCAAACAAGTCATTGATTCTAGGCAAAGGGTATTTGTTCTTGATAGTTACCTCGTTGAGTGAACGGTAATCTATGCATAACCTTTGACTTCTATCTTTCTTCTCGACGAACAAAACTGGGGCTCCCCAAGATGAAGAACTGGGTTGAATAAATCCTTTCTGCAACTGTTCTCCTAGTTGCTTCTTGAGTTCTTTCAGTTCATCAACTGACATTTTATATGGTATCTTTGCTATTGGTCCAGACCCTGGTACCAAATCTATCAGAAACTCCACATCTCTATCCGGTGGCATTCCTGGCAATTCTTCCGGAAACACATCCGGATACTCACTTACAATTGGTACACTGTCCATGCTAACCCCCTTAAGAGAATTAAGCATACTCCTTTTTGCTTCAAAGCTAGTCTTGAATCTGATCCTTTTATTTTCCGGAGTTGTGAGTGAGACAGTATGGTTGGCACAATCTATCACTCCTTTGTACTTAGTCATCCAATCCATTCCCAGAATGACATCCAATCCTTGGGAGTTTAGAATTATCAAGTTAACAGGAAACTTATACTTCCCAAATTCTATGACTAGATCATGGCATCCTGAATTCACTATCATTTCTCCACTAGGAGAACTTACTTTTATAGGACACCCAATAGTTTCTACTGGTAGTTCATTTCTTTCAACAAATGCTCTTGATATGAATGAATGAGATGCACCAGTATCAAAGAGTACAAATGCTGGAATGGAATTGAGTCTGAACTTACCAGCAACAGCATCAGGCTCCTCATAGACCTCCTCCACATTGATGTGGTTCACCTGTCCTTTCTGGAAAGGATTGGGCTTGACAGGTCCTTCAACTTTATTTTCAGGGCACTCATTTGCATAGTGTCCCATCTTCTTGCATTTGAAGCATTCAACCTGACTGATGTCTCTCTTAGCGGGCTGACTTCCACTTCCACTTCCATTACCACTGTGGTGGCTCTTATGTCCATTCTTGTGGTTCTTGTACTTGTCATTGTCATGACTGCGGTGATGCTTGTTGTCATGACGGTTGTGGTTGTGGTGCTTGTTGAATTTCCCATGCTTGTGGGATCCTGAGCTTCCACTTTCATCATAGTGAGATTGTTTGTGAGACGATCCCGAGCTGTTCTTGTCGGAGTGCTTTCTCTTTCTACTCTCGACTTGCTTCATTTTGGTCTCCAATATTGCAGCCTTGTCATAGAGCGACTGATAAGTGGGAACATATGCCACAGCCAGTTGCAGATTCAGCTCATCATTCAAGCCTTCCAGAAATTTTTCCTTTCTCTTGGCATCCATGTCAACTTCATCCGGTGCATAACGCGCCAGGTTGTTGAACTCTTCAATGTACTCAGCCACGCTGCGGTGGCGCTGCTTCAGATTGTGGAACTCTTTCTTTTTCAGGCTCATTATTCCTGATGAGATATGAGCAGTGTGAAAGCCATCCTCAAAGATATCCCAAGTCACCTCATCTATAGGAGTGGTGATCTGAAAGTTGTCCCACCAAGTGGCGGTTGGCCCTTCCAGCAGATGTGCTGCAAATCTGACTTTTTCAGCATCCGTGCAGCCCACGGTTACTAAGTCCTTGTTTACAGAATGTAGCCAATCATTGGCCACCATGGGATCAGTCGTCCCCGAGAACTTAGCTGGCCTCAATCGCAAAAATCTGGTGAGCATATCAAAGCCTGGAGGGTTGTTGTTGTTATTGTTGTTATTGTTGTTGTTATTGGGGTTGTTGTTGTTGTTGTTGTTTTGGTTCTGAATGAATGTTGTCATCATCTGCATCAGCTGTGTTTGAGCAGTCATCATTTGCTGCATTTCTGGAGTGATGTTGTTGTTGTTGTTGGGGTTGGGGTTTGCACGACAGGGAGGCATCTGTGGTTTGTTCAAATAGAGATAAGAATGAGATACCCATAGATGTTTTTATGCACATTACATCACATAAGCAAACACATAGCATGCAACACAAGGTAAAAGTTCAACAACAAGATAACAAGTTCACAAAGTAAAACACACAAGTAGCAAGCCATCCACATGTCGGATGATCCAATAACAAGTTCTCAAATAACAAGTACGATAATAAAAGATAAACGAGTAGTCAAGTCTACTCATCAGCATCAATCTCCTTCTCGACAAAGGTAAGACCTGTGTTCTCCATATCGGTCTTGTTATCCTCAATAGTAGTGGTCAAGGACTCAATCTTGGCCTTGAGAGCCCTCTTCTGGGAACGAAGCCTCTCTATCACCGTCTGCTGCTGCTCTAGCTCGAAGTCCTTGGACTGCAGTTCTTCAGTCATATCCCGGATCTTCTTGTTCCTATCCTGAACACGCTTCTCCTGACTTTTGAACTTCATGTCCTGGGTCTCGAACTTCGCCTCCATTTCCTTGACTATCTCGTCCTGCTGTGCGAAAAGCCTGTCCTTCTCGCGAAGCTGCACCTGGAGTTCGTCATTGCTGAGCATGACATTGGTCCTGTCCGTGTCCACGTGCCTAATGAGAGACTCTAAGTCCTGGAGGTACAGACGTATCGGCTCTGCGGTGTCCCTCGAGTTGTCCTCGAAGTCGATGGACTCTCCATCCTCATCACGTCTTCCGAAGACGTGGAAATGGGTGCCTCTAACCTGTCAGGAGTGTCGTCCTAGCAGACGTCCTATCAGGTCCTGCATAACTACCTCCATGCCTCTCTCCCTGTCATCGTGCATAAGCTTGAAGACGATGGCCTCCGTAGTAGGCTCTGTCTGGCGTCCGGGCTGGTTCACCTTGAATCCCCAGAGGTCCTTCCTCTCGAACTTGGTGAGTGGATGCACCATGATGGTGGGAAGAGGGAGATTGAGCAAGGTGGTAAGCTCAACGATACGAGGACCAAAGCGGGTAACCTGGAACTCCTCAACAGTGCTGATGGTAATAGGCATCTATTTATAAGATAGAAAAGTTAGAACAACACAATTTAAGATAAAGCAAAGACAAACAACACATACATATCCTTGGAAAACAAAATCACACAAGTCATGCATACATGAATCCATTACATCAACCAAGGTCCATTCATATTTAAGGTATCATTTTGGAAAATAAGGTGATAGGTGGTGGTCCAACTAACGAAGTATGTTTACAATCCTATCTCACTGGATCTGTTGGCTAACACAATGTTCCTAGAGGCAATCAGCCTATCTTGCTCACATGATTCCATCACTAAGTCTATAATATCTCCTCTTAAGGTTTGGATGGTAGCTTCCAACTCTTGGGTAAGTTCCTTCTCTTTCATCAAGTCTTTTTGGAGGTTGAGCATTCTGCACTTGACTCTAGCACTAAGTTCTTTGATAGTCCTCCAAGCTGCTTCTCTTGCTGACTCAAAGAATGTGGTGTGCACCATAGTGTTGGTGTACATGCAAAATCCTTTTTCTTTGTGGTTGTCTTCCTTGTTTTACAGAAGTGAAGCTGCACCCACCAGTACTCAACTCCTTCATCCTTCACTGGAAAGCCTTTGTACACAGCTGCACCATGTATTTCCATTGCCACCATGAGGTCCTTGAGAATTTTGGGGAACTCATTCTCACACTCCAAGGTCATGGTCATGAGTGGTCCTTTCTTTACGGCTTCGTTGTTGGAGTTCATCTACAAATAGAGATGAGAAAGAGAAGATTAGAAAATTTTACGAGAAGAATAGACAAGTGTAGAAGTAGTTGAAAATTTTTCCTTAGTGGTTTCCAATCCTAGGGTCATAATCCTAGAGGCAACACAGTGCTCTGATACCATCTGTAAGATCCCTCCTTTGTAAAGGAAAAGGATCCCTGTGATTGCAATGCTAGTCCCTGGATCATTGCTAGCATCCACAGTTTAAGATGAAGTACACAGATACAAAGGTCATTTATTACATCCATTCAAGAGATAAAACATAGTCTTTTACAAATCAAGGCCACAGTCCTAATACAAGAGTTTGGAATAAGCAAATAAACATAAGTCTTCATCTTCATGTGCCACAGGCAAGCATGTTGAGTGTAGACTCATGACACCTAATCATCATCGGAGTAACCTACAACATCACAAGTTACAGCCACAGTGGGTCAATACTTTGGAATAGTATTGGCAAGTGATACCTTAGTAAATTTTAAGTGGACTATATTACTATATGCATTTTGGCTAAGTGTAGCTTGGCTTGCTTTGATCAAAATAGGTTTTTTCCTATTAGCTGAAATCACTAAGTTTTTCTTTGTCAAAACATTTCCCAAGAAACCATCAATAGACATTGAGGTCCTTCACCCTTGTTCACCCACAAGTTTTACTTAGAAGTTGGAGTGATGAGATTCTTGATAGCTTCCATGTCTTGATGCTCAAGTTGTCCATTGCCATGGACTTGGCTAAGTACTTAGATTTTTCCATCTGTAGAGGTTGTGCACTTTCCCCACCAGACTTGGTTTCCCAAGACAGGACCTTTCAGAAGCCTTCCCTTAGCCAAATGGACGCGTTCCAACCTGTCATCCCACTACCACCAACTGTCCAAATGACTAAGTTCTAGCAACCTATTTGATCAAGGCAGAGCCCATATTGCCAAGTGGATGCCACTCAACCAAAAACCACCATTCAAGTCCCATTCCACCCAGGTGATTCATTGACTTAGTTGTTTTATTAAGCAAAACATAAGTCAAAAGACTTAGAAATATTTTCATCATAGCATGTATATACATTACCAACCCTTGTTTGCTACTAGCTAGGCTAAGCATGGCATAGTAACTTAACTTAGGAATTTCCTAGCAATTCTATATCTACTTAGGATTTCCCAACATGGCATTTGGCGAAATAGTATCACATGCAAGACTTAGCAAAATATTTCTAATGCTTGTATGAAATATAGGGATGGAAATATTCATGAAGTACCACTTGCCTTGGTAATGGGGAGAGTAGCACTCTTCACAATCACAATCACTAGCACCAAAATCTACACAAAGATTATAACCATAATCACATACAAGTCATATACAAACAAAAATATGTATGCATGCATGCAAGAATGCTAAGTGATGATTTTTAAAACTCCACTAAGCAAGTGCATAGTACTGAACCATAAACAAGTCAAAATCTTGCCAATCCAAGTTTATTTTACCCCAAAACAAATTCCTAAACAATTCCTATACTCAAAATAGCCTTAAACAAGTTTCTACATAAAAATTCATTTTAACAGAACCTAAACTTTAAACACATTGCATAAACATAAAGGGCTTGTCTCCCTGATTCCAACGGTATAAAATTTGCAAAAATCTAACGTGGGATTCAAAAGTTATAGCCTAATCAAATTTGAACCCAAATCTGTTTTAAACTCTAACCCTAGCCACGTGTCTTAATTTTACTGGCGCGTACCGCTTCGCACCGGATCACGCACGCGAGCCGTAGGATCTAAGTGGCGATGCACGGTTCAGATCGAAACATAACGGTTCGATAAGTGGACTAATCCTACGCGCTGGATCTGGATCTGACGGCTACAATTCATCTAACCAAAACCGAGCGGCGCTAGCGGCGGCAACTAGCGGCGGCGCGTCTGTCAGCGGCGGCGCTGGCGTTCTAGGTCGCGCGGGAGTGGGGGAAGAAGCTTACCAGAACCGCAGCGGTGTGCTGAAGCTCAAGGTGGTGATGGCTTGGGAAGGGGCGCACGAGATCGTCGGAGATTCCTCGCGGAGTTCGTGAACGCGTCGGGTGCGGCTGTCGTCGATGTTGGCGAGGTTCTGCGTCGCGCTAAGTCAAAAGGAAGGTACGGTCAGATGCGCAAGACGATGGGGACTCTAATCGTATTAGACAGAGGGCAAGGGGCGGCTGGTACTTACGGGCAGAGGTCGCCGGAGTTCGTGCGGAGAGCGGCGGCGCTCAGTTGAAGTCGCTGTCGAGGCTACAGATCATGCGAGAGCAAACAAGGCATGTTAGTGGATGCGCAAGAAGTTACTGAGCATGATAGCATGAGTCAGGGGCAGAGGGGAACACGGAGCTCACCGGAATTCGTCGGCGCGGTCGTCGAAACAGCGGCGGCGTCGAG